>ONZH01017151.1:0-26162 GCA_900303285.1 Rhinella marina
CTTCTTCCCCCATCTCCTGTGACAAGCGCAAAGCCTGACTTCATGCTGAGCAGTGAGTTTTTCAGCAGACAAAGCAGCGGATGGTGACGCTGATAATGGCGGCATCGCGCTGACCATCTGTGTTGACTCCTCAAAGTTGCTTAACACCTGACAGATATCAGACATTCCACGTCCACTCCCATTGTAGACTTGAGGAAGCGACTAACCTGACACCATTGTCTCGTGGAAGTGTATCTGGCAGTCTACAATCGCTCTGCGCTGCTGGTAAACCCTGGCTAAATGGTAATGTGGAATTCCATTGTGTGGGCAGTCGCACAACAATTGGTTGAGCTGTCAGTTGTAACGCCGTTGCACTGCCCTGAGATGGCAGCATCTGTGGTTGACTTGCGGAAATGCACACAGATGCGTCGCACCTTGCGTTGAGCAAATCAGACAAATTGGGTACGTCTTGAGAACCGCTGAAACACAAGATTGAACACGTGGGCCAGGCAGGTTTATATGCAGTGTTTATATGGGTTGTTGTTACTTGGGAATAGTATTGGTGATAATGGCACATGTGTGAGTCTGCCGAGTTGCAGAGCCACACCAGGTTACGCCCCTTGTCACACACAACCATGCCGGTTTGAGTTTCGAGCGGCGCCAGCCAAAGATGCGTCTGCGCCGTGATGTCCTGTAACAGCTCTTGGGGGAATGCCTTTGTCACCTAAGGTCAGCAGTTTCAGCCACCGACTCGGCACTTACCCACGGCAGTGCTGCTGTGCCTAGAGCTACCGACTGAAGGCGCTGTGCTCACAGATTGTATTTGAGAGGAGGAGGGTTGAGGAAGAGGCATAATAAGTCTGAGAAACCGTGACCGAGGTAGGCCCCGCAATCCTCGGTGTGGGCATTACATGAGCGGCCCCAGGGTCAGACTCAGTCCCAGCCTCCACCAAGTTAACCCAATGTGCCGTCAGGGAGATATAGTGTCCCTGCGCACCAGAACTTGTCCACGTGTCCGTGGTTAGGTGGACCTTCTCAGTAACCGCGTTGGTCAGGGCACGGATGATGTTCTCTGACACGTGCTGGTGTAGGACTGGGACGGCACATCGTGAAAAATAGTGGCGGCTGGGGACCAAGTACCAAGGGAAAGCCACCGCCATCAGGTTGCGGAAAGCCTAAATCTCTACCAGTCTATAGTGCAGGATCTCCAGGCTCAGCAGTTTGAAAATGTGGACATTTAGGGCTTGTGCATGTGGGTTGGTGGAATTGTATTTGCGTTTCAGCTTGCGCTCCAATGTCTGATGCAAAGACAGCTGAACGCTTCGCTGGGACACATTGGTGTAGGGTGTGGAGGATCGTGGAGGTGAAGGGGTGCTTGTAGGGCGGGAGGCGCTCGTGCCGGGGTCCTGGGAGGGGGGTTGACTCGCAAAGCCAGCATGTGACACAGGGGAAGAAGCGGTGGTGTGATCCGCAGGAGGTGAGCGGCCTAGGTTCCATTATCGTGTGTTAGCACTCATATGCTTTGCGCATGCAGTAGTGGTTAGGCTGGTAGTGGTGCTCCCCTGCTGATCCTGGTGTGGCACAAGTTGCACACCACAGTCCGTCGGTCATGCCTCACTTTCTTTAAAAAACCTCCAGACTGCGAACATCTAGCCTCGCGCGGGAGCTTCACTCCGTGAAACAGTTGCTGATCTACTTGCTCTGGCCCTGCTTCTCCCTCTGGCCACCCCACTGCCTCTTCCAACCTGTTCTGATGCTGCACTTGCCTCCCCCTCAGAGCACTTCTTGACTAGGCTTATCAACCAGCTTGGGTCAGTCACCTCATCATCCACCTCCCTTCTCCATCCTCACTCTGCTCCCCCTGGGACTTACTGCCCTGACAACACGTCAATGTCGACAAACGTGTCTCATCATCATTATTCATCCGACACCTCTTGACGCACTACTTGCACTAAGCGCACTCTCATCACCCACAGACTGCGAAAGTTCGAAATTTTGGCCATTGGGACAGAGCAACTGCTCAGGTAGCTGTTGAGCAGTGGTTTGTGTCTCTGGGTAGGGTCCTGAAAAGAGTTCCTGTGAGTATGCCGTATCTGAATCCATATTTTCCATGGGGGGGGCAGGCTGGGGAGAAGTAGGTTGAGATGGAGGAGCCAGAGGTCTACTCCCTTGGCTAGCGTGGGTGGACTGCGTGGAAGACTGGGTGGTGGATAAATTACTGGACACATTATCCGCTATCCACGTCATCACCTGTTCGCACTGTTGTGGTTTCAATAGTGGTGTACCACGTGACCCTGTAAGTTGCCTCTGCCCCCCTACATCACTTGGATGCCCACGTCTTCGTCCTCGAACCTTAGCCCTTGGGTTCAACATTTTGTGTAATCACTAAACTGTAGAATTAATATCTGAGGCCAAAAACGTATTCTCTAGACTGCGGCAAGTGTACCACACACCACAGATTTTTTCACTGGACTGTATTAAATGTATCTGAGAGAAAAAACGTATTCTCTAGACTGCGGCTAGTGTACCGCACACCACACAATTTTTCACTGCACTGTAGGATATATGACTGAGAGAAAAAGGTAATTTTGTAGACTCCGCTGTGTTGACAGCACACAACAATCATTTTCACTCACTCAGTATATAGAGTGAGAGAAAATTATTTTGTAGACTCTGGCTACTGTTGTGCAGCACACCAGACAGAATTTTTCACTGCACTGTAGTATATATGGACTGAGAGAAAAAAACGTTATTTTGTAGACTCCTGGCTACTGGGTAACGCACACCACACAATTTCACTGGACTGTAGTATAGTAATATATATAAAAAAAAACATTTTTTCTGTGGCTACTGTTCCGCACACCACAGATTGTTCACTGAACTGTAGTCACCGCCATGCTGTGTCAGGCTAAATTTTTGGGTGGTTCAGCTGCTATGTTAGTCTAACTAAGCCACTCTGGGGTTCACCGCCAAGCTGTAACTGCAATCTCAGTCTTAACAAGTCATCCTAGGGTTCACCCCCATGCTGTAAACTGCAATCTTAGTTAAACTTTAGGGGTTTAGGGGTTCACCACCAAGGTGTGCTAGATTATAATTTTAGCGGGTTCACCTGCAATCTCAGTCATTCAGGGGTGCACCACCATGCTTTTTTAAACCATTTGTTTCTGAGCGTCACCTCCAGGCTCTCACCCACGATTTTTTGGAGGCTTGCCACTGCACTGTCAGCCAAATCACAGGTCTCCACTGCTGCACTGGTCACATGATGATGACTTCATCACAGGTCCTACCACCACTTCCACTATTGAAAAGATCACATGACTATGATGTCATCGCAGGTCCTTCAGCTACGGAGTTTGGGCAGAATGGGCAGCAGATACACAGTAGGTCCAGATCAGGGCCCCCTAAAGCCTAACCCCGGCCTCCACCCCCGATCTCCACCCCAAGGTCACGCTGTTGGAAGAGGAAGGTAGTGAAGAAAATAATAAAATAAATAAAAAAACACCTCTGCTGGCACTGCGAAGGGCCCCTCCCTCTCTGGGCCCCTGTGCTTCTGTTTCACTCTGTCCCTTCAATGGCCCCCTGTATTTGTAATATATATAATGGCCTAAAACAGATTGTAGTTATCCAGCGGTTACATTTTAACCTATTGGGTGCTAGACCAGTCTACCCTCTTTGAAGCTGCTCTACACCTGAGGTCCAGGGGAGGATTGATGCTGCCCTACACTAGCTAAGGACTCTGTTTACACCATTTGTCTCTGGGTGAGCTGTGTTTAAGTTTTGTTCTTTGTTCACTGTTTTATATACAGTAATGGCCCGCTGTACTGATAATACAAATATAGATAGATAGATATATAGAAGAAATCCTCAGCACTCCTTGTTGATGAAAAGGTGGGAACATTTAGATTCACCCATGTGAACAGGTGCATTGTTTCAGTTCTCTCACAAAACCATTTTTTTATATGTATACATGTACACTAGGGGTATACTGTATACCAGTGCCGGGACTAGGCAGTTTGGTGCCCTAGGCAAAGTAGTCAAATGGTGCCCCCCAAATTGGCCCCGCCCATTATTATAAGCCTCTCCTAAATATAATAGGTCACTCCAGAGGCATAGCTAGAGGTTCAGCACAGGGGGGGCGAAGCATACTTGAGTGGGCCCCCCACTTAGTGTCTTCCCAAATGCACGTTTCCAACTTCACAGGCACATACTACTAGTTGTGGTTATAATATAACAGTCCCCTGCCCCCATCAGACCTCAGATAAGCTTAATGTGCCCCCATCAGACCTCAGATCAGCGTATTGTGCCCCCATCAGACCTCAGATTAGCGTATTGTGCCCCATTCAGACCCTCAGATTAGCAGAATGTGCCCCCATCAGACCTCACATCAGCCTACTGTGCCCCCATCAGACCTCAGATCAGCGTATGTTCCCCATCAGAACCTCAGATCAGTGTATTGTGCCCCCATTCAGACCTCAGATCAGCAGAATGTGCCCCCATCAGACCTCACATCAGCCTACTGTGCCCCACAGACCTCAGATCAGCGTATTGTGCCCCATCAGACCTCAGATCAGTGTATTGTACCCCCATCAGACCTCAGATCAGCAGAATGTGCCCCCATCAGTCCTCACATCAGCCTACTGTGCCCCATCAAGACCTCAGATCAGCGTATTGTGCCTCCATCAGACCTCAGATCAGCGTATTGTGCCCCCATCAGACCTCAGATCAGCGTATTGTGCCACATCAAACCTCAGATCAGCATATTGTGCCCCCATCAGACCTCAGATCAGCAGAATGTGCCCCCATCAGACCTCACATCAGCCTACTGTGCCCCCATCAGACCTACACATCAGCGTATTGTGCCCCCAATCAGACCTCAGATCAGCGTATTGTGCCCCATCAGACCTCAGATCAGGCTGAATGTGCCCCCATCAGACCTCAGATCAGCTGAATGTGCCCCCATCAGACCTCAGATCAGCAGAATGTGCCCCATCAGACCTCAGATCAGCAGAATGTGCCCCCATAGCCTCGATAAGCAGAAATGTGCCCCCTCACACCTCAGATCAAGCAGAATGTGCCCCATCAAGACCTCAGATCAGCAGAATGTGCCCCATCACACCTCAGATCAGCAGGAATGTGCCCCCATCAGACCTCAGATCAGCAGAATGTGCCCCCATCAAACCTCAGATCAGCAGAATGTGCCCCATCAGACTTCAGATCAGCGTATTGTGCCCCCATCAGACCTCAGATCAGCGTATTCTGCCCTATCAGACCTCAGATCAGCGTATTGTGCCCCCATCAGACCTCAGATCAGCAGAATGTGCCCCCATCAGACCTCACATCAGCCCTACTGTGCCCCCATCAGACCTCAGTTCAGCGTATTGTGCCCCATCAGACCTCAGATCAGTGTATTGTACCCCCATCAGACCTCAGATCAGCAGAATGTGCCTCCATCAGTCCTCACATCAGCCCCTACTGTGCCCCCATCAGACCTCAGATCAGCGTATTGTGCCCCATCAGACCTCAGATCAGCGTATTGTGCCCCCATCAGACCTCAGATCAGCAGAATGTGCCCCCATCAGACCTCAGATCAGCAGAATGTGCCCCCATCAAACATCAGATCAGCCTACTGTGCCCCATCAGACCTCAGATCAGCGTATTGTGCCCTCATCAGACCTCAGATCAGCGTATTGTGCCCCCATCAGACCTCAGATCAGCAGGATGTGTCCCCATCAGACCTCACATCAGCCTACTGTGCCCCAATCA
This sequence comes from Rhinella marina, assembly GCA_900303285.1. Classification (NCBI taxonomy): domain Eukaryota; kingdom Metazoa; phylum Chordata; class Amphibia; order Anura; family Bufonidae; genus Rhinella; species Rhinella marina. The sequence goes on from ONZH01017151.1 coordinate 5,743, forward strand.
GACCTCAGATCAGCGTATTGTGCCCCCATCAGACCTCAGATCAGCCCACCCAGCCACATAAGATTAAAATAAAAAACCTTTCTTACCTGTCCTGCGCTGTGGCTGCCCTCCGGTCCGGCGCTCCACTGTCTTCCCTGGCTGGCGCGCACTATGACATGCAGCATGAGGTCATAGTGCGTGCCGGCCAGGGAAGACAGTGGAGCGCCTGACCGGAGGGCAGCCGCAGCACAGGACAGGTAAGGAAGATTTTTTATTTTAATCTTATGTGGCTGGGTGGGCTGATCTGAGGTCTGATGGGGGTCCCTAAATACAAGTGAGCGCTTCCATAATGGAAGCGCTCACTTGTATTCGCCTGATAGTTTTAAGGTCATCCTTGCTGGGCCCCCGAGTCACTGGGCCTGGAGCCGTCTTATCTGCCAGAGCACACTTAATAGTAATGCCCCCATAGTGCCCATACTAGACATCGTGTTCCCCATAGCACCCAGTAGTAGTAAAGCTCACCATAATACCCCCAAGTAGTAATAATTCACCTTGTAATATGACAGAACAAGAAATACCCCCGCTTAGTGCCTGCAGTTGAGCTAATGTCCCCATAATGTATGCCAGTAAAAATGCCCCTTTAGAGTTACCAGATGCCCCCCATAGTGCTCCACTCCCCCGTAGTGCCCCAAAATAATGCCCCTATAGTGCCACCAGATGCCCCATAATGCCTCCCATAATGTGCCAGTAAAAAATGCCCCCTTAGTGCCAGAAGCCATAGTGCCCCCTATAATGTGCCTGTAAAAAATTCCCCTTTAGAGACACCAGATTCCCCATAGTGCCCCAAATGATGCCCCTATAGTGCTCCACTCCCCCATACTTCCCCCAAATAATGCCACCAGATGCCCCATAGTGCGGCTCTCCCTATAGTGTCTCCCATGTGCCTATAAAAAATGCCCCCTTATTGCCACCAGATGCCATAGTGCCCCCATAATGTGCCAACAAAAAAGGCCTCTTTAGAGCCCTCATAGTGCTCCCCTCCCTCATAGTGCCCCTATAGTGCCACCAGATGCCCCATAGTCCAGCTCTCCCCTATATTGCCCCCCCATAATGTGCCCAAAAAAAAGGCCCCCAGATGCCCCCACAGTGTTCCTCTCCCACATGGTGTCCCCCCCCTTAATGTGCCAGTAAAAAATGCCCCAGTAAAATGGGCCAGTGAGAAATTGCCAGCAGGTGCACCCTATAATATGGCATCTATTTAAAAAAAAAACAAAAAAACAGAAAAAAAACCACTAATACTTACCTCCATTAGCAGCGAAGAGGTGCAGGCCTCTTCCGACCTGTGTCCCGCGCTGTGTGCTGCCTGGCTCAGGCGGCGCGATGATAATGACGTTATCGCGCTGCCTGTGTTGGCCTCTGATAGGCCGCAGCCATTAGTGCCTGCAGCCTATCAGAAGAACAGGGAAGGGAGACGCCTCTCCCTACCCTGCCGCAGCACAGGCATCTGTATTGCTGTCCTGAGGACGGCGATACAGATGAATATAGAGATGAGCGCTTCCACAATGGAAGCGCTCATCTCCTACTGCCCCCACACGCCGACTGCACTTAGATCCAGGGTCGCACAGCCTGTGGCGATCGGCGGTGCGGCCCTGAGGAATTTAAAAAAAAAAAAGTGAATGGTTCTAGGGGGGGTCCAGACCCGTTGGACCCCCCCTGTGGCTGCGCCCCCCCTCCAGATGGCGCCCTAGGCGGTCGCCTCCCCCGCCTACCCCTAGTCCCGGCCCTGGCAGGGGGGCACAACTTTTTCTGGTTGGGGGCCACATTGTCAGACTGAAAAAATCCCAAGGGCTGAAAATAAAAATTAAAGGTGTATTACCAACTGAAATACTGTATTTATGGTATATTGTACATACAGTATATACTATAAATGTCTGGTTACACCTCCAGGATGCCCATCTAATGGGAGAATACATGAAAAATGCATGGTGAGTAGCCACAAGACATAGACGTACATGTTTGTTACCAGATGGTTGGGGGCTGCACAGAATTATATTGAGGGTCACATGTGGCCTCCAGGCCACAGGTTGTGCACGCCTGCTGCATACAGTATTTATATAATGGCATTCTGTATTGTTAGTATATATACCTGTATAATGGAGAAGTTTTAAAAAATTCGATTTGGTTTCTTCAAGGAGTGGCGCCATGACAATGTGGAGGGTATCAGCAGTAAGGTTGTGTTCACATGACTTTTTATTTTTCCGTTCCTTTGATCCGCCTTCACACCATCAGTATTTCGTTGGCATTTTATCAGTACTGGTAAGGCAAAAACAGGAGTGGGTTCAAAACAGAGATAACATGTGATGGGAATATTTGCAAGTCTTCTGTGTTTTCGACCCACTCCTGGTTTTGGCTTCCAAATCATGATTAAATCCTGATGCAAAATACTTGCAGAAGAAAGGAAAATTAAACGGAGATGTCACCACAGCCAAACAGGTACATTAGTGGCCTCGTAACAGACTGGTGATGGTGGCAACAGCATTAAGAGTCACAATAGTGGCCCTGTAACAGAGGGGAGTATCTGGTGTGGCAGCACACTACAGTCAGAATGATCTAGTTTGTTGTATCAGGTGTTTGGAAATCCTGGTTAATCCAGGCCTACTTCATCTTTAGAAAGGTTAGTCTCTCAATATTTTATGTTGAAAGGTGAATTCTCTTTGGGGTAACTATTCCACCTGCCTCACTAAACACCCTCTTTGATGCCACACTACTGGCTGGGTAAGAAAGCTTGTTCAGGGAAAACTCTGCCAGTTGCTTCCACAATTCAGGTTTGGCTGCCCAGTACTCCAGGGGATCTTGGATCTGGGGTGACAGGTTGCAGTCCAAGTATGCCAGGTTCTGCTCCATGTCCTGCTGCTGTTGGGTGGTTTCTTCTGTAGGCGGGTGAAGAAAAGTGCTCATCAGAGAATTAAGTTGCTGCAGGTGGAGGTGGTGCTGCTTCTACCCCTCCCCGCCCCCTCTAATAGTCATGGTGATTGAGTGTGAGCTCAGTGGGTCCCCCGGTTAAACCTTCGTGAGGATGAGCAATGGGGTGCGTAGGCAGTAACCAACTGGCTACAAAAGATGTCTCGATAGTAACTGCATTTTTCATCCCTCTCAGAAGGTGTAAAAAAGGCCCTCATTTTGTCCCAGTAGTGAGGGTCTAACATCATGGAGAGCCAGTAGTCATCCCTGTCAAATGATGATAATGTGGCTGTCACTATGAAAGCATCTGGCTATTTGTCCAAGGGACTTGGAGGGACACAATGCCTCCATCTCCACTGCATACTGCCATGGTCTGTCGGGGTCATCTGCATCATCTTCATCGTCGCCCTCTAGCTCCTCATACTCCTCCTATTTCTCTCCTGTCACTTGGGCAGATAATCCACCTAGTTCTGTATAACATTCCTGGGCATGTATGTCCTCCTCCTGTGCCAGTTTAGCCTCCATATGGCTCAGATGGCCATGGGATGTAGGCGCCATGTTTTCTGTCCCCTCGATCAGATTTACCAGCATCCCCTCAGGACGTGAAGAAGTGGAATGACATTTATCCTGTAGTCCTAGTGACTGATAAATAAAGTGGCAAAAGGCAGGTGTCACACATGAGCTTCCACTGTCTAACGTCAAAGTTACATCGGGAATAGTCCATCTGCATCATCAAAAAATCAGTCCAGGGTTTCCTCTGCTCATACTGTCAAGTGCAACATGTGACAGGTGGATTTCCAACATGTGGAAACGTCGCATATGGGGCAATGTAGGGGAATGCCATTCTGCTGTTACAGCTCAAGGAGGGCATCTTTTGCATGGTAAGAATGGCTGAAGTGCATGCACAGTTTCTTTGACATTTTCAAGACACCTTGCAGTTGTATGGAAGGCTTCAGGAACTGGGTGACAACCAGATTGAAGATATGCACCATGCAGGGAGCTTGGGTCAGCCCTCCTTTATGCAGGGCAGACAGAAAGTAAGTCACTTTATCGGTGACCATGGTTCCTATCTCCAGCTGGCAAGGAGACAGCCAGGATTCGATTTCTTGGTTGATGATGTGGACTAGTTCCTCCCCGGTCCGACTCTACAGTATTCACCGAGGCAGGCCAGGTGCAGACCAGCGTGACACCTCTGTGCTCTACATAGGTGGTGTGCTGGAGGACCACTCAGAACTGTGCCTACTGTGGAGGTTGAGGACAAGGTGGAGGATGAGGAAGCAGAGTAGGACATTGGTGCAGAAATCCCAAGATTGCAACGCAGAGGCGGTATTGCCATCACCTGGCTAAGTTGCTGGTGTGACTCGGCAGGAACATTTACCCAGTGGGCTATAAAGAACATATCCATTGCCATAGTTACAGCTCTACACATCAGCACTGGCATGAACTGTACCAGACACCGACAGGCTCAAGGACTGGCCCACCTTCTGCTCAACATAAGTTCCTGCAATTTGTTTTACCTTTGTAATCTCCCCAGTGATTGATTGCTGGTGAAACACGTGCTGAGGAGCAACAGGACCAAAAGACGAAGGGAATGAACGACAGCTTCCTTCTTCTGACTGCTGGAGAAGGTGTGCAGAACGCTGGGAGATGCAGCGCTTACTGCATCAGGCTGTTCTACAACATTAGTGCCACAGTTTTCCAGGCCACTTTATGGTGACTCTCCATGTGTTGACGCAGAAGCATGGTGCCAACATTAGAACCCTGACCGTGCTTCACCTTCTGCCCACATATCGCATACCGCCACGCTAACGTCCTCCAGCGACTTGATAAAAAATTCCCACACTGCTAAATAAGGTATTTTACCCACAATACTCTTTGCTGGCTGTCTGTTGCAGCCTTTATGAACCCGTGCACCACTAGTAGTTTCCTGACAGGTAGACTCCTGAGCAGCAGATCTCCCACTGCTTCCACCCAGCCGACTCATTGGCACGCTGCCACTCTGCTGTTGTCTCACAGGCCTGCTGCCAGCCTCACTCCCTGATAATGATCATGCCCCTCTTCACCTGGCTCCCATATGCGATGTTGAAGAGTGAGTCAACCATTCCAGTACAGCTGGATTTTTGGGCAAAACTGCTGGATTACAGTGGCAGCTCTGGCCTGTTGCTGCTGCTACTTCTGCTAGCTACATTTTTGCCACTGCCGTTCTTTTTGAGGGCCCAGGCCAGTCTATTGTAACTGAATCACTAATGTAACAGATGAAGTATGAATGGCGGAGCAAACTATATATTACACCGCTTATTGACAATGAGTCTGATAGTCTGATGCACAATATGTGTATGTATAACTGGACAAATTAAGTATAAATGGCGCAGCAGATTAACTAGGTACTGGCTGTTCAGACTAAGTCTGATGCACAGTCAGTCTATGTAAACAGAGCAGATTAAGGGCTCATGCACACAAACGTATTTTCTTTCCATGTCTGTTCCGTTTTTTTTTTTTGTGGACCGTATGCGGAACCATTCATTTCAATGGGTCTGCAAAAAAACGGAAGGTACTCCGTGTGCATTCCGTTTCTCTATGTCCGTATTTCCGTTCCACAAAAAACTAGAACATGTCCTATTATTGTCCGTATTACGGACAAGGATAGTACTGTTCTATTAGGGGCCATGTTCCATTCCGCAAAATACGCAATGCACACGGATGTCATACTTATTTTTTGCGGATCCATTTTTGCAGATCCATTTTTTCATAGGTTCGTTTGCATGAGGCCTCAGTATATATGGCCCAGCAGATGAACTATATAAATGTGCCTATATATTACACCACCTGTTGACAATGAGTCTGATATAAACGTGCGTCTATGTATAACTGAACAGATTAATATAAAGCTTGTACCTAGTTAATCTGCCGTGCCATTAATATTTAATCTGTTCAGTTAACATAGACGTACATTTATATCAGACTCATTGTCAACAGGTGGTGTAATATATAGGCACATTTATGTTGTTCATCTTTTGCGCCATTTATAATTAATCTGTTTTGTTATACATAGACTGACTGTGCATCAAGTTTCAACAGCCAATCTAATATAAAGCTTGTACCTAGTTAATCTGCCGTGCCATTAATATTTAGATTGGCTGTTGAAACTTGATGCACAGTCAGTCTATGTATAACAAAACAGATTAATTATAAATGGCGCAAAAGATGAACAACATAAATGTGCCTATATATTACACTGACTGTTGACAATAAGTCTGATGCACCATACGTCTATGTATAACTAAACAGGTTAATTATTAATGGCGCAGCAGATTAACTAGTTACACATGCCTATATATTAGACCAGCTATTGAGACTAAGTCTGTTGTATAGTCAGTCTATATATTACAGAACAGATTAAAAATGAGTGGCAAAACAGTGGAACAAGATGCACAGGGTGAATACACAGAGCCTGCACAGTCCCTGCAGTCTCACTATGCTCTCCCTACACTGTCCCTGCTCTGTCCCTATTCAATATTCTACAATAAAAAGATTTCTAAAACACTGTCTCTAGCACTTGCCACGTCTCTTCCTATGCTCAGCTCACAGTATAATGGCAGAGACCGGGCAGGATTAAGCTTTTTTATAGGGTTGTGACATCTGCTGACTGGCTGCCGCATGGCATTATGGGTCACATCTCCTTCTAGGGCTTCCAGCTTTCACTTTAAAACATGTGTGCTGCACTTTTAAGAAAAAATCAATTTGTTACAACAAAGCGAGAGGAAATTAGGATTCGTGGCAAATCGAATTTCCCCTGAAATTCTGATCAAATTCAATTTGATTCACTTCGATTCGCTCAACATTAACTCTATATATAATGGCCCTCTATGTTGGTAGTATATTTAATGCTCTCCCCCGCCCTCCATAGTGCCAACATATATACATAAAAAACAAAAACACTAACAAAATATCCACCTGTGTTCCGCTCTCCGTCACCATCTGCAATGCAGGCCACAAGCATCCTTAGACCTGTTGTCTGAGATGCAGGGTCCCAGCACAGGCGGTGCAATGACATAGTCATGAATGCCGTCTCACTGGAGCAGGCATTTGTGACTATGTCATCATGATACCCATGAACCACCACAGGAGGTCGTAGTGATGTCATTACAACCTTCTGTCCTGTTTTAGTGACTAATTTACTCATAGCTAAATGTCAGTGTCACACTGACATTATTTGGTATTGTTGTAATTGCATTCAAGAGCTCAAATGAGGAGTGGGGAGAGATAGCAAAAATTTGTAAAATCTTAAAATTAACAAAAATATATTTTCATAAAAAGCGACTACAGGGAGTTATATACCAATTTTTAGGGCAATTGAAGCAACTTCGATTCACAGGGAACTGATTCTGGTTCCTCAAAACGGACACAAAGCGAATCAAAAAAGTTAATTAATCTCTAATTTACACACATTTTCTCCCAGTCCATGTTACCATAGTATATTATAAAACGGATGGCTCACCCCACAGATTATGGGAATTAATCTGTCACAATTATGTCAAATCTGTTGCCCACAGCAATAAAACAATAATATAAAACAATAATATAAAATAACATAATTTATATTCTTTTATTTATAGTAGTTTATCTCATTCTTTTTAAATAAATACCACTATTATTATATAAATATTTTACAATAAATATATTTTGTTTACTCGTAAGGGCTGTCTTGCCTGCATTCATTGTTAATGGAGGTAAGACAATCCCAATAAGGACACCTCTAAACTGATCAAAATTCAGCTTCCTGAATTCAGCTTGTGACTCCCCCCAAAAACACAAGTGGAAATTTATTATAATATAGTCACTTTTTCATAGGTGCCCCCCAATCTGATATTCTGTCATGTGTGTTTTAGTAAGTCCAAAGGGGCCTTCCCCCTAGTTGTATGCTGTACAAGTTGGAAAAGGTAATTCATAATTTTTAGTTAATTGAGAAATGCCTGTTTCTTGAGATTCACAAGTTTCAGTTTCCCATTTACATCTGGGTAGTTGAATATCTTCCTCATTCAGCTTTGCTACCTCCACTACTATTTCCACAGTAGTAAACAACTGTGGTAACACCCAGATGGACTTTTATTGTACCCCAGAGCAAGGGGTTATCTGCAAATTGTTCATTTCTTTAGATTATGTAATGTAATGTTATGTCATGCTATGTTTTGCAACCAGTATAACCATGTATGCATGTTAACCTTCCTGGCTCAGTTCTTGTAGGAGGTAAGGTGTGGACTGGCTACACCCCTTGTCATGAATAGAAGTAGTGTAGCCCTGAGCTCAACCCCACCACTGTCCCTGCCTACTTGCACAGTCCGTCCTAAACAACTGTGTACAACTGGACGGCAGTCTCTAGCTTACTTACATGCTGGGGCTTACAGGGAGAGGAACAACGGGAGAAAACAATAGACAAAGACAGAACACACAGAAAAGCGAACATCACCAATCCGAGGTCAAGAGCCAGGAGGTCACGTCAATACCAAGGGATAGTCAGGAGCAGAGTCAAATACGAGCCGAGGTCAGAAGCCAGGAGGTAACGTCAGTAATAGGGAAAACGTGTGGACGAGGTCAAATACTAGCCGGGGTCAGGAGCCAAGAGGTCATGAAGTACAAGGGGGAGAATCAACGACAAGCTCAAGTTCAAAGCAGAGGTCAAAAACATAAGTCGCAATAGAAATTCAGAAACGCTGGTGAAGGTGATGAGACCAGTCACAGCCAACCTGTGGCCATCAGGTTACCTGCTTAAATAGGTCTAATCGATGGGTCAGGTGACGTGGCCAGCATCACGTGACCTGCCTCTAATATGTTCAAACACTTGAGCGCTGACTCATTGTGGTCGCCGCTCAGATCCTCCCCTTGCTTGTTGCCTAGGGGACAGGGGAAATGCCGGCCGCACTGAGGTTGCGTGCTCGGCCGGGATCTCCCTGTCCCCCCATCATCATGGACGCCTGCTCCTACTCCTGCAGAGACACGGGAGACCGGCGGCGCTGCAGGGAGGGAGCTCGCTGCCGGCTCCCTGTGACATCCCTAGCTTTACTGAGTAACAGAGATAGTTAGGATGGGAGAGGAAGCTGTGCTTCCTGTTCTTAGGCCCAAAAAGCTACAGAGACTCATCAATATCTGCATGATCTACAGAGGAAGAGAAGGACTATGACAAAGGCGAGAACTAGAGAACTTAGACTCTGCATGGCTAAGCATTGGAGTCAGTAAGGTAACCTACTACCAAAAGCTATTATGACTTTACTGCAGCGAGGGACACTGTGAAGACACCCTTCACACCAGGACGCAACCTGGTCAGTCATATTTCTTAAACCCTGTATACCTCAGTGGACAGCCACCATTAAAATAGAATTATTGCCCTGAATAGATTTTACTAGAAGAGACATGAGAAAGATAGAGAGGGAAAAGAGCCATATCCGATCCTTGTCTAAATCCATACATCTGGGAATAATTGCATTATGTACAGATGGAATTATGTTTTTCTATTGATTGTTTGTAACAGCCAAAGCCACTACAATCTCATCCTCTACTATGGCTCCTCCTGTGCTTGCTGCACTTCTAGTAAGAATAATAGAGAAATTGCACGTCATACAGTCATGAGTTGCTATTGCGTGTAGATTGCAAGTAGTTACTAAAACAGGTATGTCAGGAGAAGTGACGTGTCCAATCACAGCTATCATACAGCCATGTCTTAGTTATTCCCACTATGTCATATTTTTCTCAAAGTTATTCATTCCAGTTCAGCAATTGTATTTGTCAGGCTTTCTGGCATGCACTTTGGAGATTTTGGCTATTTTTTTTTTATTTTAAGTTCATTCTTAGTAACTGTTCTAACCCTCTTCCCTCTGGTCCACTCTCAGTTTCATTAATAAGCCTCCAACTCTCTATCTACACAATATTCACCTCCCATACTGTAATTGCCCCATCCCCAAATCCCCAGTTTAAACAACTAAACTGCAAATACAAAAAAAGAACAACCGACCAGGAAACTTCCCTGATTACTGGCCCTGATTTATCATGCCTTCATTCCAGAATTATGGCTTCAAAAAGTTGCAAAATCAGGCTTTTATGTCTTTTTTTTTACTTATTTGCTTAACATTTTGTGACTTTTTGCATTCTTACACCACTCACTCCAGTTTTTAATTATGGATGGAAAGACAGCATCGTTAGCTTATATTAATGAGTTTCACTCCTGATTTATCACTGAGACTTTTTTTTTTAAAAGTCACAAAAACTGACTCCGGTAGGAGAATGGAATAGGAAAACTGAAGGAGCTTTTGTAGACAAAAGTGTTAAATTTAAGGATGAAACAAATATATCAAACAACATGCAACATTTGATAAATGTGGCATAAAGTTCAACAACTCAGACTCAACATATCACCTGACTTAACATATCACCCTCATGATAAATCTCCCCCATCCCCAGTATATTTCATCAAGACTATTTTTTTTATTTTAGATTCACCTGAGCAGTATGCAATGGCTGCAAAATTGTATGAAATACTGTATTTTACACAGGTTTTCTTGCCAATCTCACAAGCACACCAATGAACTCTGCAACATGGATGCTGACTGTTATTGTTCATCCACGAACATTACCATACTCATTCCCAGTGCAGACTTGCTTCTTTTTGCTTCTACGGTTTGGGTTTTTCACAGTAACTAGCAGCAATGTGTGATAAATCTGGTTGTTCAATCCTCTTTGTCCTCTGCTGAACAATCATTTAAGCTTAGCGTAAAAAATGTTTAATAAAAACCTATTACAAAAATGTATTTAGCCAAAAATATATGTAAATCATTGAAAAAATACTCTGGATCTGGGTGTCCACAGCCTTCAAATAATGTTTTGAGTCACACAAGAGTCAGTAGTCATAACAGTAAACTATTGCCGGTTGCACAGTGTATCTCATAAGTACCTGATTTCCCCCTTGATCCAAAGTTTGTTTTGAACAGATTAGAAGTGGTCCAATGAGGCCCGAAGCTAAATCTCTCAGTGGGTTGTGGAAACTGGCATAATATCTTGTAAGACATTTTGGATCAGAAGATGCAGGGCTGTCGTATTTTGTCACTGGCCATATATATGTTATGGACTCATTTGGCTGAACAGGATAATCCTTCAATTGTTCTCCTGAAACAAAAGAGAGAGTAGAGAACCTACAAAGAGCAAAGCATCTATCAAACTATAATCTTCATAAGTAGCTGTATGGAAAAATACTGAGCTGGGTCATAGCCATAATTGTCCTACATATCAAATCCACCTAGATATCGCAACAATACTTTCATAATGGAATCTTTTTACATAGTATTCCATTCTGTATAAAGAGAAAAACAAAGATAAGTACTGAGTGTACACCAATTTACAGCAGGGATGTCCAACCTGCTGCCCTCCAGCTGTTGCAAAATTACAACTCCCAGCATGCCTAGGCAGCCTACAGCTATCAGGGCATGCTAGGAGTTGTAGTTTTTCAACAGCTAGAGGGCCACAGGTTGATCATCCCTGATATCCAGTATCACTCAACAGTATGGCAGTATTATCTTGCTGTTTTCATGAGTCTACTCTTCAAGTATGCATTTGACATAAGACTATTGATTCATATGTTTCTGTTAGTACCTGTCAAAAAACGATGCGTGGAGCTCACATTACTCAGTCCTTGTGGATAAATGTTGAAGGGATGACGGGCCATATTTTTGAACACAATCTGAAATCATAAACAGCAGACTATTTGTGACAAGTGGTATCACTTTGGGGTATGGTTAAAACATATTGCCAAAGTATTGTGTGTTTTACATTTTTTAAGCCTAACCATTAGAGATGAGCGAAGATTTAGAAAATTCGATTCAGCTGCTTCGACAAATTTTACCAAAAAATTAGCTTTGTGATGAATTACTTCATCACGAGGCGCATTTTTTGGTAAGTAGCAGGTGCAATGACAGGGAGCTGCGAAAGCGCCCCCCATCATTGTATCCCTCAGATGCCACGTTCATACATGATCACGGCATCTGAGTGCAAAAAAAGTGTAAAATTAACATTAAAAAAATTTAATCAAACTTACTGCCTCCATTTGCTTGAGACGGACCGGCCACCACCATCTTGCTTGAAGATCTGGTGTAAAATCTCATACGGCCTGAGATGACATCATACGTCACCGCGCACGGGATTTCGGAAAAGATCTTCAATCAAGTTGCCGGCGGCTGGCCGTTGCGAGCAAATGGAGGAGGTAAGTATGAATTTTTTTTTACACTATCTTAGGTTAAATAAATTTGCGGCGAATCAAATTTATCCTGAAATTCAGATCCAATTCCACTTCGGTGGATTCGATTTGCTCATCTCTACTAACCTTGACTGAGACATGTGGTGAGAAGACATCAGATTACCATTGTCACTCTGCTTCGTTCTCGTCTTGATTACTGTCACTCATTACTATTTGCTCTTCCCCTCTCCAAATTCTCAAGTCTACAATTTATCCTGAATGCAGAAGCCAGGATAATCTTTCTGTCTAGCTATCACACTAATTCCTGTACCCTGTTCCAGTCACTGCACTGGTTGCCCATTCACTTTCAAATTCATCACTGCCATCCACAAAGCTCTCCACAGTGCTAGACCTCTCCTCTCATGTCTTTCTACCACCCTATCTGTGCTCTACTCCCTGCCAATGATATTGAATTAAACTCTTCCATAATCCAAACATTCCACTACTGTCTCCAAGACTTTTCTCATGTTCAGGGGTGCATTGTCCATGAGGAAAACTGATCCTCTTGCCTCCTGGTGCTCTGCTAGGACTGAAGGAGGTGAGAATTTAGCCTCCTTTCTTGCACTGTTGCACAGCCCTGCATACATTTTTGTCTTTGGGGTTAATTGTACATGGTGGTTTTGTTGCAGTTTTTGTAGCAATTTGCAATTTGCTACTGCACAGTACTACACTATGTATACTATGTTGTTGCTATATATAGGATATATTTATTTGAACACTGCATAGTAGCACATCTCTTTTCCTGTATACTGTGTGCATTTCTTAGTATCTGCTCTTCCTCTTTATATATGGACATTGTGCAGTACCATTTCTCTTGTCCTGTATACTGGGTGGGCAGTACCCCAGAACAGGGTACTGGCAAAAATGATTTGTTGTTATTTGGTTAACTGTACTGATTCTGATTTGCTGTATTGTATCCCCAATAGTTATATATGGCTAGGTCAGGGATAACTATCCTGACAGCCTCTTTTAGGAGGTAGGTGATGGACTTAGGTCCGCCCCTAGTTCAGTGATTATGTTCAGAGAGTCTAGTAGTGGCTGCTGAAGAGAGAGGAGCTACACATGGTCAGTCTTGGGAAAAATAGACCTGAGTACTAGAGAAATATCATCTCTGAGATATTTGCAGCAAGAAAGCCATTGCTATATTAAAGTACTCCAGAGAGAAAGTAAAGGAAGAAGTAGAAGGTCCAGAATCTTTAAAACTGTGCACTGGAGTCAGTGGGCAAGGTATTGTGTTGACTTAAGGCTGACAGAGACTTTACTGCTGTGAAAGAGAAGGTTGCTACAGTACACCCTTCCATATTTTGACACTGTTTTGGCCAGCTGTAACTTAATCCATGGGCAATGAGCACTATCATTGTGGCAAAGGCATTAAAGAGTTTATTGTCACCTTTTTTTCAACAATATATCTAAGAGCACTGTACCACAGAAGATTGCAGACACTAGGGATGAGCGAATTTTTCAAAAATTCAATACGGCTGGTTCGCCGAATTTTCCGAAAAGATTCGCTTCGATCTGAATAAATTTGTGGCGAATCGCGTTAAAAAAACGGCTACTTCTGGGCTGCAGAGAGCCTGGATAGTAGGGTAGAACACTGTGCCTTGCAGTAAAACGCATAGGGAGTCTACTGTGGTATTAAAAGAATACTGTGAGCCAGTGTGACACACACATGACAGGCGTCGCTCTTAGAATTGCTGCACACTTTTATGTATTTGGGCAGTTAAGGGGCCAAAACTCACCAAATAACTCAAGTCTAAACTCAGCCTTACAGGTCAATGTTAGAGCCAGCTATAAAGAATCGTGCACAGGTCCAAGATCCTACTAGAGCGCCATAAGCGCACGCCTTTTACACCAATTCACTGATTCAACATACATTTCTTACAGAACCTGTTCTATTACATGCTTAAACAAGTAGAGACCCCCCCCCCCCCCAGTCAGTGTGAAGATGGCAGTGACTGCATCATCAGGAGACCACAGAATGGTACGACGATAGTGTAGAGGAGGCATTGACAGCAGCTGTAGCATCAGGAGACCACAGAGTGGCACAACCACAGAGTATGTTGACAAGATTGAAAATGTCAATCAGTAGAATTTTGCAGTCACAGACAGGCCCAATGAGAAGACAGAAAATGACTGTAGTGAAGAATTATGAGGTTGCACAGTGGCACAATGAAAGAGTTATTGGTCAAGATTGAAAATATCAATCAGATGAATTTATCAGTCATATACAGGCCAAATGAAAAGACAGCAGTGTCAGCAGCTGTAGCATCAGGAGACCACAGAGCGGCGTGACAACAGTATATAGGATGCAGTGTCAGCAGCTGTAGTATCAGGAGACCACAGAGCGGAAAAAAGACAGTATATAGGAGGCAGTGGCAGCAGTAGTTGTAAAATCTGGAGGCCACAGAGTGGCACAATGACAGAATGTGGAAGTTGCAGCAGGAGTAGTCAAAAAAATTTGGAGGCCACAGAGTGGCACAATGACAGAGTGTGGAAGTTGCAGCAGGAGTAGAATTTAGAGGCCAAGGTGGTACGAAGACAGAGATAGGAAGGAGAAAGTTCTCATAACAACTAATGTTTGCGCAAGAGGAATTGACATGGAACAAGTGTCAACCGCTGTCAACCTGACCTGCCTAAGAATCTAGAAGGTCTGACAGTGTCATGATGACAGTGTAAAGGAGGCAGTGGCAGTAGCTGTAGCATTATGAGGCCACACAGTGGCACAATGACAGAGTGTGGAGGTTGCAGCAGCAGTCGTAAAATTTGGAGGCCACAGAGTGGCACAATTACATCGTTTGGAGGTAGCGGCAGCTGGGAGACAGCATGTGGAGGCGGCAGCTGGGACGCAGCATTAGTAGGCCACAGAGTGGCACAATTACATACCTCCCAACTTTAGAAAATTGCAAAGAGGGACAATGTGTGCCCCGCGCATCGTTTTTTTCATACTAGGCCATGCCTCTAACTCCGCCCAAAGCATAATTACTGGAGCCCCTGCGGCAATTTTATTTCTTGCGCTTCATTGTCCATATAAATATTAGCACATAAATCATCAGATTATAGATATTTTAAAGGTCCAAATTAAACCAAATAATGAAGTTCTGATCTAATTTATAAGTATAGACACTTTAGTAAGAAGCAATTTAGTAAATTTATTAATGCACATTTATGCATTAATCCTACAGGTCAAAAAGAGGGACATTTAAGGATAAAAGAGGGACAGAGGGACATGGGTCAAAAAGAGGGACTGTCTCTCCAAAAGAGGGACACTTGGGAGGACAATTACATAGTTTGGAGGTAGCGGCAGCTGGGAGACAGCATGTGGAGGCGGCGGACGCAGCAGCATCAGGCCACAGAGTTGCACAATTACATAGTTTTACGGTAGCGGCAGCTGGGAGACAGCGTGTGGAGGCGGCGGCAGCAACATCAGGGCACAGAGTGGCATGGTGACATAGCCTGGAGGTGACAGCAGTAGCAGCATGAGGAGACCTGATTGTTGAGGTGGCAGCAGCATCAGAAGGCTACAGATTTGGTCAGTGACAGAGTGGAGAGGTGGGTGGCAATACTAGTCACTGGTAAAGATGCTGGGTGGTAGAAGGAGCAGCTGGTAGATGTGTGGCATCAGGCGGGTGGCAGCATTATAAGAGTGGCTGAGGCAAGTAGCCTGAAGAATACAGTCTCATTTGTCAAGGTTTGGGTGACGCATCATGGCTGATCTAATCTGATGCATCAGGCGTTGGTGGTTGGAAATCCTGGCTGATGCACACCTGATTCATCTTGACAAAGGTGAGTCTTTCCACATTTTGGAAGGACAGGCGAACAACCGCTCTGATGCCACACTACTAGCCGGGCAGGACAGCTTCTCCAGTGCAAACTCGGCCAGTTGCAGCCACAAATCCAGTTTGGCTGCCCAGTAGTCCAGAGGATCTTCAATGTGGGGTGGCAGGGTGCTGTCCAAGTAGGCCACCACCTGCTGGTTCAGGGTCTGCTCCTGGTCTACCTGCTGCTGGTGAGTACTTTCCGCACTTGGCGGGTGAAGAAAGCTGCTCATCAGCAACTCCAGACTCAACTTGCTGCTGATGGAGCTGGTACTGCTCCTACCCCCCCCCCACAGCAGCCATGGCAGTGATACGTGAGCGCTGAGGGGCCCCCCGGTCAGACCTGTGAGGGGATGGACGATGACGCAGATATGCAGCAGCCAACTGACTACATAGGATGTCTCTATAGTACTTCAGTTTGTCCTCCCTCTCAGCAGGTGAAAAAAAGGCCCTCATTTTAGACCGGTAGCGAGCGTCCAAGAGGGTGGAGAGCCAGAAGTCATCCCTCTGCTGGATGGTGAATATTCGGCTGTCACTACGTAAGCAAGTGAGCATGCATCGGGCCATTTGCGCAAGTGACTCAGAGGGACTCCCTGCCTCCAACTCCACTGTATACTGCCATGGTGTCTCTGGGTCATCTGCCTCATCTTCCTCATCTCCCTCTACCTCCTCTGGCTGCTCCTGCTCCTCCTCTTCTGTCACCTGGGTAGAAAAACCACTAAATGCTTGTGCTCCAATGTCCTCCTCCTCCTCCAGTTCAGCCCCCACCGGACTCATGTGGCCGTGAGATGCAGTCTCCACGTCTTCAGTCCCCTGACCAGACAGATTTTGCAGCATCTGTTCCAGGACATGAAGCAGTGGAATGACGTTGTTCATACCGTAGTCCTGGCGACTGACAAATAACGTGTCCTCCTCAAAGGGCCTGAGCAAGCGGCAGGTGTCACGTATGAGCTGCCACTGGCTGACATCAAAATTACACAGGGGAGTACTCCTGTCCGCTTGGATCATGAAGAAATCGTTTATGGCCTTTCTCTGTTCGTACAGTCGGTCCAACATATGGAGGGTAGAATTCCAACGGGTGGAAACATCACATATCAGCCTATGTTGGGGGACGCCATTCTGCCGCTGCAGCTCATGGAGGGAGTGCTTGGCACTGTGGGATTGGCTGAAGTGCATGCAAAGTTTCCTGGCCATTTTTAGAATGTTTTGCAGTTGGGTATAAGACTTGAGGAACCGTCTGACAACTAGATTAAATACGTGCGCCATGCAGGGCGCATGGCTCAGCCCTCCTTGGCACAGCGCGGACACCATGTTCTTTCCGTTGTCTGTCACCATGGTTCCGATTTTTAGTTGTCACGGCGAAAGCCAGCAATGGATTTTTTCTTGCATGACGCGTAGCATTTCCTCCCCTGTGTAACTTCGTTCGCCCAGGCAAACCAGGCGTAGAACTGCGTGACACCGCCGTGCCCTGCACACATTTTGGCAAAGAAGTGATGGCTTGGGACTCTCCACCTCGGCTCGGCACAAGCCATCAGTTCTCTGAACGAGTCCACCAGTTGAAAAGGGAGGGACTGCAGCACGAGCAACTTGGACAGGAGCATGGTCAGCTTCAGCGCTGTAGGATGGCTGGACGCGTACTGCTGTCTCTTTGCAATCGCCTCGGTGAACGACTGCAGCCAGAATGAGTGGCAAGGAATAAGAGGAGTAGCAGGAGCATCTGCAGCGGTAGATAATGACAGACAGCTCCCTTCGGCAGAGGTGCTGGAGCCTTGACTGCCTGAAATGGGATGCTTGCCACTGGGTGATGCTGCTGTTGCTGCTGCCGACTGGACTGCCACATCTGAGCCATGGTTCTCCCAGGCCACTTTGTGGTGACACTGCATATGTTGGAGCAGGGCCGTGGTGCCAACATTAGTACCCTGGCCATGCTTCACTTTCTGACCACAGATTCTACATATAGCCATGTTCACCTCCTCAGGCGTCTTAACAAAAAACTTCCACACCGCCGAGTAGGCGATTTTACCACCAACACTCCGCACTGATGGAGTAGTAGCTCCGCTGCCTGGCTGAGCCGCTGCGCCGCTCTTTTCAAGGCCGGAAAGCACCTGCGAAGAGTGCTGTCTACCCCGTGCCCGTTTGGCTCCCGACCTCACACTGCTGCCACTCCGCTGACTAACGGCCACACTACCAACTTGCTGCCTGCACCGCTGTCTGACGCGCAAGCTGTCAGTCTCGTCTGCAGATGATGATACTGATGATGAAGCCCCTTGCTTTACCCGGCTCCCAAGTGCGATCGGCTACATCATCATCAACTACAGTTTGCACGTCGCTAATGTCCTCCTGAACTGTCTCTGTGTACAAAGCCTGATCGCTCTCAACATCACCTCCCACTACACTCTCCTCATCAGTACTTGACCGCCTACTGGAAGGAGCAGATTTCTGCCCCACCTCTTGGCTTCCAAGTAGCTGCTGACTGTCCTCAAGTATTTCTTCCTCGCTGTATAGTGGCTCAGAGCCCACAGCATATAGTACTTCTCTGGCTGAGGGAACCGAAAAGGACAGAGGCAGGTTGAGGACAGGTGAGGGCAGTGGAGGTGCTCCAGACCCATGCCAACTAAGGGTTGTATCTGACGAACCCACTGACTCTTGGCTGGGGGGTGTCTGATGTCATCTGGGAGGAAGTGGATGACCGAGTCAACCATTCAAGGTCGCCAAGTGACCCCTAATGCCACGTCCCCTTCCTCTGCTGCGACCTGTGCCTATTCCAGAAACATTTGTGCCACTGCTCCTCCCCTGTGAAGGGCCTGTCACCTCTCTGTTTGACATACTGATTGATTACAAATTTAAAATAAAAGGAAATTAAAAATCCACCCAAAAAATTTACTTTGCTCACTGCCTCGCACAACGGCCTAACTATTTATTTGAGAAATACCGTCACCCACAGAGTGGGTTAACAATGGGTTGCTGAAATGCAGTACAATGGGTTACTGCACAGAACTACACACTATATGACAATTTTCTTTTTCTATAGCAAATGAGGCCACAAATACTTATTTAAAAGTAACACTAACAACCCCACAAACTCAGATTCACTATTTTTTTTAAATAATATTCACTGATTACCTTACAGCAATATCACGCTTTTCTGCTTGGATGGCGAATGAGGCCTAAAATACTTATTTGAAACTAACCACCCCACAAACTGAGATTTATTTATTTTTTTAGATGATATTCACTGACTTCCTTACAACAATGTCACACTTTTCTGCTTGGATGGCGAATGAGGCCTAAAATACTTATTTAAAACTAACATTGATTACAGGGATTACAGGATGAAGCCACCCTTCGATTTGTAGGCTTTCATTGCATAATGGCGGGATTACAGAGTAAAGACACCCCCATGCTTCCTTTGGTATTCATGGCCAGAATATTTGCAGACTTTTTGGTTCACTGGTAATACCGAGAGGGAAACTGTGATTGGACACCCTACTCACAAGGGCAGGAACCTATTGGTAGCTTTACGTCTTCCAGATACGTAATGCAGCACTTTAATTTCCCTTGGGTACCCTATGAGCACCTCCTAAGCACAAGCCGAGGACGGCTTACCTTTAAGTAAGGGGGAATGTAACACCCCATAGTGGTGTTACCACTCTTGGCATCCAGCTTCTACCTGTTTGCTAACCTAAATGTCATTCTATGCATTGTATTCCCGTACCTGCAGAACTGTGTATATTCCTACCTAATGTTATGTAACTGTTTGATATGTCATTTACCTGGTGTACCAGCAGGTGGCAGCAGTACAAGGCAGAGTTATAATGTAGGTTTGTTCAGAATGGATCCTTCCAAGTTTCCATTCTGACACCCCCCTTCTGGAGAGAGTTGGACTGTTCCCATCTCCTGCAGTGAGGGTGAAGATTCAGTTAGATGCGGTTAGAACTGGTTTGATACAGTGGAGGGTTGAAGTTACCTCACACTGAGGAAAAGATATGCCCATGTCAGTCAGGGCATCTTCAGCTCTGCTGACCTAGAAGTGAGAGAATTACAGCCAAAAATAAGGCATCAGCTAAAGGAAAGCCAGACTTAATAGTAAAGCTCTGCTTAAGACAGAAATTCAGAAATCTTTATCTGCCAAGCATCTGCCAAGTATATAAAGCTGCACTTGCTGGAACATCAAGATAAAGCCTGAAGTGAATTTCCTATATGCAAATTGAGTTAATAAAACTGCGTTGGATCATCCATAAAGGTCTGGACTTCATTTCCACTCGACGACCCTCAATTATTCCTACTTAAAATGCTGCAGCTGGAGCCAAAGCCTGGGGCCTATCCATCCATCAAGGTAGGAACACCTTGACACATGCTACTAAGACATAAGTGGCCTAAGCTATCCT
>ONZH01017153.1:0-35335 GCA_900303285.1 Rhinella marina
AACCATCTCAAAAGGGTTCAGGTCTGGTGACTGTGGAGGCCAGGTCATCTGGCGTAGCACCCCATCACTCTCCTTCTTGGTCAAATAGCCCTTACACAGCCTGGAGGTGTGTTTGGGGTCATTGTCCTGTTGATAAATAAATGATGGTCCAACTAAACGCAAACCGGATGGAATAGCATGCCGCTGCAAGATAGCCATGCTGGTTCAGTATGCCTTCAATTTTGAATAAATCCCCAACAGTGTCACCAGCAAAGCACCCCCACACCATCACACCTCCTCCTCCATGCTTCACGGTGGGAACCAGGCATGCAGAGTCCATCCGTTCACCTGTTCTGCGTCGCACAAAGAAATGGTGTTTGGAACCAAAGATCTCAAATTTGGACTCATCAGACCAAAGCACAGATTTCCACTGGTCTAATGTCCATTCCTTGTCTTCTTTAGCCCAAACAAGTCTCTTCTGCTTGTTGCCTGTCCTTAGCAGTGGTTTCCTAGCAGCTATTTTACCATGAAGGCCTGCTGCACACAGTCTGCTCTTAAAAGTAGTTGTAGAGATGTGTCTGCTGCAAGAGCTCTGTGTGGCATTGACCTGGTCTCTAATCTGAGCTGCTGTTAACCTGCGATTTCTGAGGCTGGTAACTCGGATTAACTTATCCTCTGCAGCAGAGGTGACTCTTGGTCTTCCTTTCCTGGGGCGGTCCTCATGTGAGCCAGTTTCTTTGTAGCGCTTGATGGTTTTTGCGACTGCACTTGGGGACACTTTCAAAGTTTTCCCAATTTTTCGGACTGAATGACCTTCATTTCTTACAGTAATGATGGCCACTCGTTTTTCTTTACTTAGCTGCTTTTTTCTTGCCATAATACAAATTCTAACAGTCTATTCAGTAGGACTATCAGCTGTGTATCCACCTGACTTCTGCTCAACACAACTCATGGTCCCAACCCCATTTATAAGGCAAGAAATCCCACTTATTAAACCTAACAGGGCACACCTGTGAAGTGAAAACTATTTCAGGTGACTACCTCTTGAAGCTCATCAAGAGAATGCCAAGAGTGTGCAAAGCAGTAATCAAAGCAAAAGGTGGCTACTTTGAAGAACCTAGAATATAAGACTTTTACAGTTGTTTCACACTTTTTTGTTAAGTATATAATTCCACATGTGTTAATTCATAGTTTTGATGCCTTCAGTGTGAATCTACAATTTTCATAGTCATGAAAATACAGAAAACTCTTTGAATGTGAAGGTGTGTCAAAACTTCTGGTCTGTACTGTATATCTATATCTATATCTATATCTATATATATATTAATTATATATATATACTGAGATGTATAGATCTATATATATATATATATATATATATATATATATATATATATAATGCCTGTTATTTACTTGATTTACTTGAATGGTGAGGGCGATCTGTCACTCTTGAAATCTCTCAGGCCGCCGGCGTAAACATCCATTCGGCTGCCAGGTCCGTGCTGGGATCGCGCATGCGCGATCCTCACTGGAGCCGGCCAGCAGCCGGGAGCGCAGAGAGGAGGGTGGGGAGTGGAGGGCGGTCACCAGGCTCTGACGTTTCGTGTACAGAGCCTGGCCACTCCCTCAAGCAGGGAGATGCCTGTACACGAAACGTCATCACAGGAGCCTGGAGGATGACATAGGCGGTCACTTGACCGCAATCTACCGCTATGAAACAGGGCAGAATCTTTAACAAGTGTCTATTACAAAAGTGGACCATAGTAAATGGAAAGTAAAATGCTATATAATTAATTTAACTCGGACAACCCCTTTAATGAAAAAAATCACTTCTATTTATTTAAAGGACTAGTGGAGTGAAACTGACGATCTGGGTGCATTAGAAGAATATTTTTTATGAAGATAATACAACATCTGGTACCATTTCTCTAGCACATTAAAGCCTCTCACGTTAAAATAAAAGAACGTTAGTCTATCCATTTTGTATATGGTATTGGCATTTACCTGCTTAAAGGCTATGAATGGGAAATTTTTGTATGATTGTATTTTACTCATTTTGGTCAGTTGGTCTTTATGTAAAACTGTCAACAGTTTTTGTTTTACAGGGTTATGTTTCAGTCTATCTGCATAACATCTTGTTTTCATTTTCATACTGAGTCCAGATTGCTGCTTTAACAGTCTTATCTGTAGCCCTAAGAACATGGCTTAAATGAGTGCTTATGAGCTGTCAGGAGTTCAGGGGTAAATGCTATACATCCAAACATCAGAGCAGCATCCTGATGGACTCAGTGTGAAACTGAAAGTACAGTAAGATACTCTGCAGATAGACTGAAACTTAACCCTGTAGAACAAAATTTATTGACAATTTTTATTAAAGACTAGAGATGAGCGGGCACTAAAATGCTCGTGTGCTCGTTATTCGAGACGAACTTTTCCCGATGCTCGGGTGCTCGTTTCGAGTAACGAACCCCATTGAAGTCAATGGGAGACTCGAGCATTTTTTGCAGGGGACCAAGGCTCTGCCTAGGGAAGGCTGGGTGAAAACCTGGAAACATCAGAAAATGATGGAAATACCACGGAAATGGACAGGAAACAGCAGAGGCAGCATGCATGGATGTCTCTGAGGCTGCCTAATCCCACCATTACCCCAAATTCTCCTGCAACAGCCTGGTGGTTACCCTCATGGCAATTGTGCTCACCCAGACCAAGAAAGGCGAAGCACATGCCCATCACATGTTAGGGAAGCACCCAACTAGGTGCAACGAAGGTCCATCACCCATGCCCATGCTGGCACTGCTCTCCTATCCCCAGCCACACAATGCAGGCATAAGCCTGACACAGCATGGCGGTGACACCAACAAGTGACCAAGTTAGATGAGGTAGCTGGTGAAGCACCCAAAAATTTAGCCTGACACAGCATGGCGGTTATACCACCAATGACTTTGTCCGACTGAGAATGCAGTGAAATGGCTTTTGTTGAGCCTCCCAAAATTTTTTTCTTTTCGGAGTACATAAAGTCGACCCTCAGCAAAAATTTTTTTTTTAAATGTCGGTACTTGCGCCTCCTGAAAAATTGCTTTGGACTGTTTGACGCTCCTGAAACATTGTTTTACACTATCTGTAGTTGACACTGCGGAAAAATTGTTTGGAGAGAGGGCCTGTAGGTGGCCCTCCGGAAAAATTGTTTAGAGAGAGGGCCTGTAAGGGGCCCTCCGGAAAAATTGTTTGGAGAGAGGGCCTGTAGAGGGCCCTCCGGAAAAATTGTTTAGAGAAAGCCTGTAGGTGGCCCTCCGGAAAAATTGTTTAGAAAGAGGGCCTGTAGGTGGCCCTCCGGAAAAATTGTTTAGAGAGAGGGCCTGTAGGTAGCCCTCCGGAAAAATTGTTTGGAGAGAGGGACTGTAGGGGGCCCTCCGGAAAAATTGTTTGGAGAGAGTGCCTGTAGGGGGCCCTCCGGAAAAATTGTCATAAAAGAGTGCCAGTTGGCCCTCTAAAAAATTGCGTTTTGGGTCAGCGTTAGGCAAAGTCGACAAGGAGGAGGAGGAGTAGGAGGAGTAGAGAAGAGGAATCGGATACATAAGTAATGTTAATCTTTAGCTGCTTTCCCCCAGAGGAGATTTGAATTCCGGTGAAATCCAGGCTTTGTTCATTTTAATAAGCGTCAGCCTGTCAGCGCTGTCAGTTGACAGGCGTGTACGCTTATCGGTGATGACGCCACCAGCTGCACTGAATACCCGCTCTGACAACATGCTAGCGGCAGGGCAGGCCAGCACCTCCAAGGCGTACAGCGCCAGTTCAGGCCACGTGTCCAGCTTTGAAACCCAGTAGTTGTATGGAGCAGAGTGATCGGTCCGGACGTTGGTATGGTCAGCTAGGTACTCCCTCACCATCTTTCTGTAAAGCTCACCCCTACTCTGCCTAGACTGGGGACAGGTGACAGTGTCTTGCTGGGGTGACATAAAACTGGCAAAGGCCTTGGAGAGCGTTCCCCTGCCAGTGCTGGACAAGCTGCCTGCTCGCCTCCTCTCCCCCGCTACTTGGCCCACAGAACCACGCCCTCTGCTGCTAGCGGCATCAGATGGGAAGGATTATTTAAGCTTGTGCACCAGGGCCTGTTGATATTGATTCACTCTCATACTTCTTTCCTCTACAGGGATGAGAGTGGAAAGGTTCTGCTTGTACCGTGGGTCCAGGAGAGTGAACACCCAGTAATCGGTGTTTGAAAAAATGCTTCTAACGCGAGGGTCACGGGATAGGCAGCCTAACATGAAGTCTGCCATGTGCGCCAGAATCCCAACACGCAAGAATTCCCTCTCCTCACTGGCCTGACTCTCCATTTCCTCCTCCTCCTCCTCCAAGTCCTCTTCAGCCCATACATGCTCAAGAGTTAAGAAGGACTGAGCATTGGTACCCTCTTCTGTCTCGCCGACATTCTCCTCCTCTTCCTCATCCCCCTCTTCCGATACGTGCTGAGAAACAGACCGGAGGGTGCTCTGGCTATCAAGCGACGTATCTTCCTCCACCGTCTCTTGTGACAAGCGCAAAGCTTCCGACTTCATGCTGAGCAGTGAGTTTTTCAACAGGCAAAGCAGCGGGATGAAACAGACCGGAGGGTGCTCTGGCTATCAAGCGACGTATCTTCCTCCACCGTCTCTTGTGACAAGCGCAAAGCTTCCGACTTCATGCTGAGCAGTGAGTTTTTCAACAGGCAAAGCAGCGGGATGGTGAGGCTGATAATGGCGGCATCGCCGCTGACCAACTGTGTTGACTCCTCAAAGTTGCTCAACACCTGGCAGATATCAGACATCCACGTCCACTCCTCATTGTAGACTTGAGGAATCTGACTGACCTGACTACCAGTTCTGGTGGAAGCTGACATCTGGCAGTCTACAATCGCTCTGCGCTGCTGGTATACTCTGGATAACATGTTTAATGTCGAATTCCATCTTGTGGACATGTTGCACAACAGTCGGTGAGTGGGCAGTTGTAGGCGACATCTGGCAGTCTACAATCGCTCTGCGCTGCTGGTATACTCTGGATAACATGTTTAATGTCGAATTCCATCTTGTGGACACGTTGCACAACAGTCGGTGAGTGGGCAGTTGTAGGCGGCGCTGCGCTGCCCTGAGAGTGGCAGCATCTATGGTCGACTTGCGGAAATGCGCACAGATGCGGCGCACTTTGGTGAGCAAATCAGACAGATTGGGGTATGTCTTGAGGAACCGCTGAACTATGAAATTGAACACGTGGGCCAGGCATGGCACATGTGTCAGTCTGCCAAGTTGCAGAGCCGCCACCAGGTTACGCCCGTTGTCACACACAACCATGCCTGGCTTGAGGTTCAGCGGTGCCAGCCACAGATCGGTCTGCACCGTGATGCCCTGTAGTAATTCTTGGGCGGTGTGCCTTTTGTCACCTAAGCTCAGCAGTTTGAGCACCGCCTGCTGGCGCTTAGCCACGGCCCTGCTGCTGTGCCTAGAGCTACCGACTGAAGGCACCGTGCCCACGGATGGTAATTTCGGAGGAAGAGGTGGAGGAGGAGGGGTCGGAGGAGGAGGCATAGTACGTCTGAGAGACCGTGACAGAGGTAGGCCCCGCAATCCTCGGTGTGGGCAGTACATGAGCGGCCCCAGGGTCAGACTCAGTCCCAGCCTCCACCAAGTTAACCCAAAGTGCCTTCAGTGATATATAGTGTCCCTGCCCGGCAGCACTTGTCCACGTGTCCGTGGTTAGGTGGACCTTCTCAGAAACAGCGTTGGTCAGGGCACGGATGATTTTCTGTGACACGTGCTGATGTAGGGCTGGGACGGCACATCGGGAAAAATAGTGGCGGCTGGGGACCGAATACCGAGGGGCAGCCACCGCCAAGAGGTTGCGAAAGGCCTTGGTCTCTACCAGCCTATAGGGCAGCATCTCCATGCTCAGCAGTTTGCAGATGTGGACGTTGAGGGCTTGGGCATGTGGGTGGGTGGAACTGTATTTCCTCTTGTGCTCCAACGTCTGCTGTAAAGACAGCTGAACGCTGCGCATGGACACATTGGTGGACGCTGTGGAGGATCGTGTAGGCGAAGGTGTGGTTTTCCGGTGGGAGGCGCTCATGCTGGGGTCCTGGGCAGGGGGTTGACTAGCAGAGGCAGCGAGTGACACAGGGGAAGGAGCAGTGGTGGGACCCGCAGGAGGTGAACGGCCTTGGTTCCATTGAGTGGGTTGTTTAGCACTCATATGCCTGCGAGTGCTGGTGGTGGTTAGGCTAGTAGTGGTGGCACCCCTGCTGATCCTGATGTGGCACAGGTTGCACACCACAGTCCGTCGGTCATCCTCAATTTCTTTAAAGAACCTCCAGACTTGCGAACATCTAGGCCTCGCCACGGGAGCTTCACTACGTGAAACAGTTGCTGCTGATGCACCAGCTCTGGTCCTGCCTCTCCCTCTGGCCACACCACTGCCTCTTACAACCTGTTCTGGTGCAGCACTCGCCTCCGCCTCAGAAGCACTGTCTTCACTCGGCTTATCAACCCAGCTTGGGTCAGTCACCTCGTCATCCTCCGATTCCTCAGTCTGCTCCCCCCTCGGACTTCCTGCCCTGACAACAACTTCACCACTGTCTGACAACCGTGTTTCCTCATCGTCTGACACACTTCTTCCACTAAGTCAACATTGTCATCATCATCACCCACAGACTGCGACAGTTGGAAAACTTGGGCATCGGGAAAGAGGTCAGCAGCAACCTGAGAAGTGGTTTGTGACTCTGGGAAGGGTCCAGAAAACAGTTCCTCAGAGTATGCCAGATTACATTCCAAATTTTCCTGGGAGGGGGCAGACTGGGGGGAAGGAGGTTGAGGTGGAGGAGCCAGAGGAGTGCTCCCTTGGGTAATGTGGGTGGACTGCGTGGAAGACTGACTGGTGGACAAATTACTTGAAGCATTGTCCACAATCCACGACATCAGCTGTTTGCACTGTTGTGGCTTCAACAGTCCTCTACCACGTGTCCCTGTAAGTTGAGACATGAAGCTAGGGAGTGTAGCTATGCGGCGTTCCCCTGCTCCCTCATCAGCAGGTACTGTCTCACCCTGCCCAGGACCATGGACTCTGCCCCCTGCAGTAATTGAATGCCCACGCCCACGCCCTCGTCCTCGACCCTTAGCCCTGGGGTTCAACATTTTCTGTATATAAGTGTACTATATATACCAAAAAAAAAAATAAAAAATGGGCCTGCTGTACTGAAACCCACAAACTTGTTCAATCTGAACAAGTTAATATATAGGTGGATAAGTTAGAGCAAAATTACGTATTTTATTACGTACCGTGCAGTATGGAGCAATTACACTGAAACTATTAGATTAGGCAGACTTGGTCTGTTTAAGTGCAACCCAGACAAATGTCGCACAGAGATTTTTCTAATGTAGCTGTATCAGTGAGAGCAAAAGACCTTTTTTAATTACGTGACGTACAGTATGGGTCACCTGGACAGAATGTACGGATTGTGGCTTGTGGTGAATGGACAGCTGAACTGTGACACACAGAATGGTTCCACACAGCTTTATGAAATGGATTTGTATCACTGAGATAAAACAACAAAAAAACGAAGTTGTTTTTTTTTTTTTTTTTTTAACGTGACATGCAGAATATATCAGAGCACAAACTCAGCCCCTGCTGACTGTGGCTATTTTCACTGCAATCCAGAAAAATGTTGCACTCAGATTTTTCTAATGTACCTGTATCAGTGAGAGCAAAAGACCTTTTTTTAATTACGTGACGTACAGTATGGGTCACCTGGACAGAAAATTCGGATTGTGGTTTGTGGTGACTGGACAGCTGAACTGTGACACACAGAATGGTTCCACACAGCTGTATGAAATGGATTTGTATCACTGAGATAAAACAACAAAAAAACGAAGTTGTTTTTTGTTTTTTTTTTTAACGTGACGTGCAGAATATATCAGAGAGCAAACTTAGCCCCTGCTGACTGTGGCTATTTTCACTGCAACCCAGAAAAATGTCGCACTCAGATTTTTCTAATGTAGCTGTATCAGTGAGAGTAAAAGACCTTTTTTAATTACGTGACGTACAGTATGCATCACCTGGACAGAAAGTACGGATTGTGGTTTGTGGTGACTGGACAGCTGAACTGTGACACACAGAATGGTTCCACACAGCTGTATGAAATGGATTTGTATCACAGCCCAGCCAGGAGACAAAAAAAGTGTCTTGTAGCCCTTAAAAGGGCTGTTGGGTTCTTTTGAGATCACTCCTGCCTAACAGAGAACTAAATGCAGGCCCTAACACTCTCCCTGAAACGCAGCAGATCTGTCCCTAACGACATCCAGACAGCCTCTGAGCCGAGCACCGCCGGACGTCACTAGTATATTCTAGGGTCACCTGATCTGGTCAGCCAACCCCTGCTATCGACATGTAAGGCCCCACATGATGCTGTGGGGTACCGCAGAGTCTCCTGGCTAGTGATTGGCTGAGTTATAGGCGCCAAAAATTCAAAATGCGGGAGATGCCATTTCCTCGAGTATGGCGAGATACTCGTCCGAGCAGCGAGCACTTACGAGTACCCTAATACTTGAACGAGCACCAAGCTCAGACGAGCATGCTCACTCATCTCTATTAAAGACCAATTGAAAAAAATATATTTTTAGCCTAAAATGAGTAGAATGCAGTCATAAAATGCAGTACCCCTGTATTCTGCTAACCATTTATATATGTGCCAAGGAAACAGCTCATCAGATTAATCCTAGGTAATGAAGTGATATTAATAAGATGGGAAGTGGTATTAATAACCATAAACAAGATAATGAAAGTCTAAAGTCACTGCATATTAATGGTGAAACATTGAACATCACTTATAATGTTAAATTGCATGAATAAGCCTCTGGCACTTTTTAATGATGTTGCAAGGAATGTATCTGCCACCCCCCCCCCCCGGACATAACCCCTTCTCCCCCTACTCAGCCCGCCTGACATTTCATGCTCCAATGATTTCCCTTTCCGCTTTCACTGGCACTGATGGGCGGATTTACAGGCTGAGGCGGCGCTAAAGCCTGTACATTAGAGCCGGTGACGTTACCGGGCTCACTACTAGGCAGAAGTCTAACCTCCCCATAGTACCCCCAGTGGTAATAAGGCTCCCTACATTGCGCTCAGTACTAATAAGGCCCTCCTATAAGGCTTCCTAATAGAAATAAGGCCAATCTATTAGGCACTCCTATGGAGCCCTCAGTAGTAATGCCTGCCACAACTGCCCACAGAATTTATAATGTTCCCTGCAGTGACCCTTGTAATTATAATGCCTCCTGCCAAATCCCCTACAGTTATAATCTTCTCTGTAGTGTCCCCATAAATTATGTCTGTCCTCTCCCTTCAGTCTTCTATACCATGCAGTCCCATGTAAATAACACCAGTCCTCTCCCACCAGTCTTCTATACAATACAGTCCCATGTAAATAACACTAGTCCTCTCTCTCCAGTCTTCTATATGATACAGTCCCATGTAAATAACCTCTCTTCCTTACAGTCTTCTATAACATACAGTCCCATGTAAATAACTTAAATCCCCTCCTTCAGCTCCCTCCAAACACATAGACCCATGTAAATAACATCACTTCTTACCCTCCAGACTTCTATAATATCCAGTCCCATGTAAATAACACCAATCATCTCCCCCCAATCTTCTGTAAGATACAGTCCCATGTAACTAACACCCTCCCCCTCCCTTCAGCCCCTCTAACATACAGTCCCAATTAAATAACATATTTCTCTCCCACTAAGCAGGGAGGAAGTATAATGGGGAGAACCACATCTCCCAGCATGTCTCTGGCACTTACATTCATTCCATGGCATCACAGGTCTTCACTGCTCAGCTCTGCCTTTCTCTGCACTGGTCACATGATGGTGACCTCATCACAGGTCCTACCACCATTTCCTGTGTTGAAAAGATCACATGACTATGATGTCATCGCAGGTCATTTAGCTATGGAGTATAGGCAGAACTGGCAGCAGATTCACTGTAAGTCCTAATCAGGGCCCCCTCTGCTGGCACTGGGAAGGGCCCCCTCCCTCCCTGGGCCCCTGTGCAGCTGAACCTGCTGCACAGGTGGTATGTCCGCCCCTGAATAAAATATCTACTCATATCGCTCCCATTTTAATATAAATTTAAAGGGCCTCTTTCAGCAGGTTTGTACCTATGAAATTGGCTGACCTGTTGAATGTGTTCTTGGCAGCTGATGGCATCTGTGTTGGTCCTATATTCATATGTGCCCGCATTGCTGAGAAAAATTAGTTTTAATGTATGCAAAGAAGTCTCTAGGAGCAACAGGGGCATTGCTGTTATACATAGAGGCTCTACTTTCTCTTCCATGGACACGTCCTCAACACTTTGAGTGACAGAATCAGGCATTTATTAACCCTGTCACTACCAGTGTCATATGCTGGAGTGCAGTGCAAACATGGCATCATGGCTGGCGGGTCTCTGCTGTTTCAAACAGCAGAGACCTGCGGCTAATGACCACTACCTACAATGATGCAGTCATTAAAGATTTTAGCCATGTGATTGCGCCATCTAAAGGGTGAAAAACCCGGAAGCTTGCACTCCAGGCTTCTTACCGACATCCTCTGCGGCCAATGAGGATACCAGTAATTGGTTTCAATATACTGTGTCTCTATGAAGAGACCCAGGGTATTGAAGCTGCAATTCTTATTTTGGTCATCATAATAAATGAACTATTCTCCTCAAATCATGGGTCCCTGGGGGTTCAGAATTTTTTTTTTAAATGGGTTTTATAGGCTCAAATCTGAGCTTCAAAACCATAAAAAAGTTTTTAAAAAAACTATTAAAAAATATATTTAAAAAATATAAAAGTTTAATTCACTCCCCTTTCTGTAGAGTAAAAAAATAAATACATGAATAACAAAAAATATGAACATCACTGACATTACCGCAACCAAAAACGCCAGTACTATTAAAATTTAAAAATATTTTTCCAATACGGCGAATGGTGTAATGGAAAAAAGGGTCAAAATGGCCAATTTGCCATTTTTTCATCACTTCTCTTACTGAAAAAAATGTTATAAAATGTGATCAAAAAGTCACACATACGGTACTCCAAAATGGCATCAATAAAAACTAGAGATTGTCCTGCAAAAAATGAGCACCACACAGCTCATTACATACAACTGTAAAAAGTTATGGGGGTCAGAATATGGTTTTAATTTATTTTTATACTATTTAGACATAAAAAAAACTATACATATGTGGTATAATTGTAATCGTACTGACCCAGAGAATTAAGGGCCAGATCAGTTTTGTAGGAATAAAACCCGTAAAACGGTGGAGGAATTGCGTTTTTTTTTTTCAATTCCACACCAACTATAATTTTTTCCTGCTTCCCTCTACATTATATGCCATATAAAATGGTGGCATTGGAAAGTACAACTTGACTCACAAAAAATAAGCCTTCATTTGGATATGTAAACGGAAAAATAAAAACGTTATGGCTTATGGAAGATAGGGAATAAAAATGAAAACAAAAAACCAAAAAACCTCCGGTATCCTAAGGGTTAAGTAAGCTATGATAGGAGCCTAAAATCCAGGGAGACTGAATTTTACAATTTTCCTAAGCTCAAGGCTGGTTCCTCATGCAATGCTCCACCCTCCCTAATGAACTTCTATAAAGAGATTAGATATTTGCTTTATTGAAAACTTAACACATCTATAACCCATGTCTAAATAATTTCTACTGGACATTTTCTGGACTAAAATAGACATTGAAGGCACTCCTAAGTAATTCACATACCAAATACCAGTGCAGAGATTAGCAACCTCTGGCACTCCAGTTCTTTTCAAACTAAAATGCCCAGAATGCTACATTAACTTCTGTGGTAGTTATAACTACAGCTGAGCAAGTGTGCATGCTGGGAGTTGTAGTTTAAAAACAGCTGGAGTGCCGAAGGTTTCTGTTCCCTGGCCTAGTGCTATCCTCTTTTTTTCCCCCTTCTCTCCTTTTAACTATTAAACATTGGAAATAATGATACTGTATTGGTTCTCTTTATAGCATGTATATTTGCTATTTGTTGCTGTTTATGTTTTAGATTTGCAGATACAGTTAACGTTTTTCTCTTTTTTGGCTTTTGGCTTCAGCATTCAACTTATGGATCGTATTTGGCCAATTTTATTGTTAGAATTTATTTATCCTGATTTGTGTTGAGCGAATCGAAGTATAAGAAGTAGACGTCAATCTGAATTTCAGCAAATATTAGATTCTCCACAAAGGTGAATTTCCTCGCACTTCGTGGTAACTAGAGATGAGCAAATCTATTTGCCGCTTCGTAGATTCGTATCAAATCTACAAATTTTCTGATTTTTTCGGATTCGCATCGTATTATTGGTAATTTTTGTTAAAATTTTGCGAACGCAAACGCTACGTACGATACGTACGCTATGTACGTAACGTACGCATTCTTCATGAAGCTGGAAAATGACGATATGCCCCCTCAAGAGCGGGAAAAAACAGCCCGGCCCACCGGGAACTAACTATTGGCACGTATAGGGAGTGAAGACATCTCCCTCATTACTCCTCCCTCCTCTGAACCAGTTTAGACCAGCGCTGAACACCGAATAGTACAGCAAGCATGGCTAAAGAACTGCGTCCGAAGTGGAGTGAAATGGTCTTTTGGGACGAACCACCTCCCGCTCCAGACATCAGGTTGTCACAACTGTGCAAGAGAGACTTACCAGCTTCAGTGTCCATATTCTCCTTGCCAGCTGCAGCGGCTGGAGCGTTCACTTCGCCGCAGAGGAGGAGATCAACAAAACCTTCCATACGGCAGAACCCGATTGTGCCAGCATCGGTGACGGCCCACGCGCAGACCCTCTGGGACTACAATTTTTCCTAAAATGGTGGCTAAAAGTAAAAAACAAATATACTCACCTCATCCACGTTATTGTGGAGATGCTGTCCGCTACCATCTTGATTGAAGAAAACCCGCCAAAACCATGCACGGTGATGTCATTACAAGTTCGATGAAGCTGCAAATCGAATTTTTCAAAACTTCGCTCATCTCTAATCCTGATGTTCTGTATGCACTTTTTTCTAGGCACAAACCTATAAAACCTGAGAGTTTGATTGGTGTATATAGCAACAGTTTATGATGGCAATTTCTCAAATTTCTACTAAAATATGTGGTAATTTTCATGACTTGTGGTGACAAAGTCATCCTTCATCCGATATTCTAGGTTCTTCAAAGTAGCCACCTTTTGCTTTGATTACTGCTTTGCACACTCTTGGCATTCTCTTGATGAGCTTCAAGAGGTAGTCACTTGAAATGGTATTCCAACAGTCTTGAAGGAGTTCCCAGAGATGCTTAGCACTTGTTGGCCCTTTTACCTTCACTCTGCGGTCCAGCTCACCCCAAACCATCTCGATTGGGTTCAGGTCTGGTGACTGTGGAGGCCAGGTCATCTGGCGTAGCACCCCATCACTCTCCTTCTTGGTCAAATAGCCCTTACACAGCCTTGAGGTGTGTTTGGGGTCATTGTCCTGTTGATAAATAAATGATGGTCCAACTAAACGCAAACCGGATGGAATAGCATGCCGCTGCAAGATGCTGTGGTAGCCATGCTGGTTCAGTATGCCTTCAATTTTGAATAAATCCCCAACATTGTCACCAGCAAAGCACCCCCACACCATCACACCTCCTGCTCCATGCTTCACGGTGGGAACCAGGCATGTAGAGTCCATCCGTTCACCTTTTCGGCGTCACACAAAGACACGGTGGTTGGAACCAAAGATCTCAAATTTGTACTCATCAGACCAAAGCACAGATTTCCACTGGTCTAATGTCCATTCCTTGGGTTCTTTAGCCCAAACAAGTCTCTTCTGCTTGTTGCCTGTCCTTAGCAGTGGCTTCCTAGCAGCTATTTTACCATGAAGGCCTGCTGCACACAGTCTCCTCTTAACAGTTGTTGTAGAGATGTGTTTGCTGCTAGAACTCTGTGTGGCATTGACCTGGTCTCTAATCTGAGCTGCTGTTAACCTGCGATTTCTGAGGCTGGTGACTCGGATAAACGTATCCTCCGTAGCAGAGGTGACTCTTGGTCTTCCTTTCCTGGGGCGGTCCTCATGTGAGCCAGTTACTTTGTAGCGCTTGATGGTTTTTGCGACTGCACTTGGGGACACTTTCAAAGTTTTCCCAATTTTTCGGACTGACTGACCTTCATTTCTTACAGTAATGATGGCCACTCGTTTTTCTTTACTTAGCTGCTTTTTTCTTGCCATAATACAAATTCTAACAGTCTATTCAGTAGGACTATCAGCTGTGTATCCACCTGACTTCTGCCCAACGCAACTTATGGTCCCAACCCCATTTATAAGTCAAGAAATCCCACTTATTAAACCTGACAGGGCACACCTGTTAAGTGAAAACCATTTCAGGTGACTACCTCTTGAAGCTCAAAGCAAAAGGTGGCTACTTTGAAGAACCTAGAATATAAGACTAGAATATGTTCAGTTGTTTCACACTGTTTTGTTAAGTATATAATTCCACATGTGTTAATTCATAGTTTTGATGCCTTCAGTGTGAATCTACAATTTTCATAGTCATGAAAATACAGAAAACTCTTTGAATGTGAAGGTGTGTCCAAACTTTTGGTCTGTACTGTATATATATACAGTATGTATATATATATATATATATATATATATATATATATATATATTTATATTACATACACTGACGAGCAAAAGGGTTACAATGTTTTGAAATTTTGACTTTCAGGCTCCATATCTCACCATCCACTACAGCTTTGAACGTGACTACCATCATTTTATAATCATCTTGGCTATCTCATACATAAATTGGACTTGCAGCTATTTAGCATATGATTAGTTATGCAGATTCTTGTCATGGAATAAAACTTTTTAATAAATTGCTTCACCCAACCACTAACTAAATTTGAGTGGAAAAAAAGTTTTGTAATGTTGTTATGTAAACTTTTGAGCACAATTGTGTATATACATATATATATATATATATATATATATATATATGTGTTTTTCAGAAATAGTACTTTACATACAATATCTTTCATTCATCCCATCCTTTGAGTAAAGATTGCCTCACAATTTGAAAGGTGCCCATAAACGGTAGACAGAAAATATCTGAACCTTCTGATTTCAAAGTGATCTGCTAAGAATCTTATCTGAATGTGGCCTCTTAAAAACTCACCTTGATGGCCCATGTCAGGAGTGAGAACAATAGTGGATATTACATTTCAGCATGCTGATACAGTACTTTGCTTCCATAGGTCTGGCAGCAGCTTCTTTTTCCTCAGATATACATTATATACACATAAAGCCAATCATGTGTCATGGTAGAGTTGAGGAACAACTGTTAGAAGTATTATATATATATATATATATATATATATATATATATATATATATATATATATTATATAAAGCTGAGTGTATGTGTGTGTGTGTGTGTGTGTGTATCCGCTGAAGGAATCCGCACCGCTGCAGCTACAATCACAAAATTTGGCATACATGTACATCAGGTGTCCGGGAAGGTTTTAGAACAGTTTTCAGCTCTCCAGGACGTACCGTTCCTGAGATATTCCCAAAAAATGCATTAGCCAATAGTAGCCTGGTCACATGACCCTTATCAGCCAATAGAAGCTCATAGGCAGTCTCCACACACCAGGTTTCTATGACAACCTAGCCAGTTCACTGCTGTAGGTCTGCATTAAAGAGGCAGAGCACTGAGGATGACAATGGTAAAGGGGTATTTCGGTTACCATAAATATAACTGATGTTTTAGACTAATTCATCATCAATCATTACCTCATATAATGTAAATTTCACATATTTACTGTTCAGTAGTAATAAAAGATGTATT
The DNA here is from genome assembly GCA_900303285.1 of Rhinella marina. Taxonomy (NCBI): domain Eukaryota; kingdom Metazoa; phylum Chordata; class Amphibia; order Anura; family Bufonidae; genus Rhinella; species Rhinella marina. The sequence continues at coordinate 15,876 of ONZH01017153.1, forward strand.
CTTCCACTGCTACCCACCTTACTCTTAAATTACTAAGGCATCGACCTGTAATTCAGGCCACCGTCAAAAGAAAGACTTAAAAGCCCCACCCACAGATCCCACTAAGTCACGCCCCCAACTCAGTCATGCCACACCCCTTCCATGCCGCATTTGACCGGGATTAAAAATATAGGTAAAAATCACCTTCTTTCAGCTGCAGGGGTGGGGGGAGGGTGACTTTCTCCCTGCAGCTCATTGCTCAGACTGCACAGTGCTGCTGCTAAGAGTGAGCTGTTCAAAAGGACATCCCTGTGTCCATCCAGGCCCTGCGCATGACAGAGGACAGGGAGTCTGAAAGCCAGACTGTCCAGCCTAAAAGAAGACCTCTGGCCACCCTAGGGGCAGGCTGATGTTAGGGTGGCCAGATGTCCAGCTTTAGGCTGGACAGTCCAGTTTTCTGGCTACCTGTTCTCTGTCCGACGCAGTGCCTGGACAGACACAGGGATGTCCACCCTTTCAGTAGCTCACACTTAGACAGCTTCTCCTCTGTGTCTTCAAGGAGCCAGGGGGGCGTGGCCTCATGTTTAGTGGTGTGTCTTCATGGGAACTGGGGGCGCTGTTTCATGTTTGGGGGAATGGCCGGTGAGGTCTGGCTTTCAGGGGTGAAGACAGTGGCCACTCTAGCTGCTGTCAAAGTTAAAGGTGCGGGCTGCTGTAGAGGTCACTGTTAAAAGGGCTGGGCTGCTGTAGAGGTCACTGTTAAAGGGGCGGGCTGCTGTAGAGGTCAATGTTAAAGGGCCGGGCTGCTGTAGAGGTCAATGTTAAAGGGCCGGGCAGCTGTAAAGGTCACTGTTAAAGGAACGGGCTGCTGTAGAGGTCACTGTTAAAGGGGCGAACCCCTGTAGAGGTCACTGTTAAAGGGGCGGGCTGCTGTAGAGGTCACTGTTAAGGGGGCGGGCTGCTGTAGAGATCACTGTTAAAGGAGCGGGCTGCTGTAGAGGTCACTGTTAAAGAGGCAGGCCGCTGTAGAGGTCACTGTTAAAGGGGCGGGCTGCTGTAGAGGTCACTGTTAAAGGGGCGGGCACTGTAGAGGTCACTCTTGATATCTTTTAACAACATACACACACAAACAGTAAATGAAATAAATTAAATATACCCGGGCGAAGCCGGATCCTTCAACTAGTAATGTATATACATATACAGTGCCTTACGAAAGTATTCGGCCCCCTGGAACTTTTCAACCTTTTGCCACATTTCAGGCTTCAAACAAAAAGATATAACAAGTGGGTCACAATTGTTAAGTGGAACGAAATTTATTGGATCATTTAAACTTTTTTTGTAATAATAAAACTGAAAAGTGGGGTGTGCAAAATTATTCGGCCCCCTTGTTGCGCCACCTTTTGCTGCGATTACAGCTGCAAGTCGCTTGGGGTATGTCTCTATCAGTTTTGCACATCTAGAGACTGAAATTCTTGCCCATTCTTCCTTGCAAAACAGCTCAAGCGCTTTGAGGTTGGATGGAGAGCATTTGTGAACAGCAGTTTTCAGCTCTTTCCACATATTCTCAATTGGATTCAGGTCTGGACTTTGACTTGGCCATTCTAAGACTTGGATATGTTTATTTTTGAACCATTCCATTGTAGATTTTGCTTTATGTTTGGGATCATTGTCTTGTTGGAAGATAAATCTCCGTCCTAGTCTCAGGTCTTTTGCAGACTCCAACAGGTTTTCATCCAGAATGGTCCTGTATTTGGCTCCATCCATCTTCCCATCAATTTTAACCATCTTCCCTGTACCTGCTGATGAAAAGCAGGCCCAAACCATGATGCTGCCACCGCCATGTTTGACAGTGGGGATGGTGTGTTCAGGGTGATGAGCTGTGTTGCTTTTATGCCAAACATATCGTTTTGCATTGTTTCCAAAAAGTTTGATTTTGGTTTCATCTGACCAGAGCACCTTCTTCAACATGTTTGGTGTGTCTCCCAGGTGGCTTGTGGCAAACTGTAAACGAGACTTTTTATGGATATCTTTGAGAAATGGCTTTCTTCTTGCCACTCTTCCATAAAAGCCAGATTTGTGAAGTGTTCGACTGATTGTTGTCCTATGGAAAGACTCTCCCACCTCAGCTGTAGATCTCTGCAGTTCATCCAGAGTGATCATGGGCCTCTTGGCTGCATCTCTGATCAGTTTTCTCCTTGTTTGAGATGAAAGTTTAGAGGGATGGCCGGGTCTTGGTAGATTTGCAGTGGTGTGATACTCCTTCCATTTCAATATGATCGCTTGCACAGTGCTCCTTGGGATGTTTAAAGCTTGGGAAATCTTTTGGTATCCAAATCCGGCTTTAAACTTCTCCACAACAGTATCCCGGACCTGCCTGGTGTGTTCCTTGGTCTTCATGATGCTCTCTGTGCTTTAAACAGAACCCTGAGACTATCACAGAGCAGGTGCATTTATATGGAGACTTGATCACACACAGGTGAATTCTATTTATCTTCATCAGTCATTTAGGACAACATTGGATCATTCAGAGCATGCCTACGCTCGGGTCCGCTCGGTGTTTGGCCGAACACAGGGTGTACTCGAGCACTATGCTCGAGTCTCTTCCCAGCACTGTAATGTACGCTAATGCGTACAAATTTGTATGCTAATGTGTACGTATTTTGTACCCTAATGCGTACGCATTTGTATGTTAATGCGTACAAATTCAGTTAATTAGCATACATTTACGAGTGAAAGGAGTAAAAGAGGAGAAGTCGCGATTGTGACCTTTTTCTATTAACCAGACACCCTCCCCTCTTCCGAGCGGGGGTGCCTGGTTTAGTCCCATTGACTAACATTATACTCGGGTGCTCGGCCGAGCACTCGAGCAACCCCTAGTGCTCGGCCATAACACCCGAGCATACGAGCACAGAGGTGCACGCTCAACACTAATTATTACAAAAAAAGTTTAAATGATCCAATAAATTTCGTTCCACTTCACAATTGTGACCCACTTGTTGTTGATTCTTCACCAAAAATTTAAAATGTTATATCTTTTTGATTGAAGCCTGAAATGTGGCAAAAGTTTGAAAAGTTCCAGGGGGCCGAATACTTTCACAAGGCACTGTATATATAGCCACAGTGTAGAATTTTTTTTGACAGGAAAACATCATCTAACAGCCAAACAGCTAATTATCCTTTGCTTGTTAAATCCCAGATCAGATAATTGAAAGGGGTTGGTCACTTTCTGGTTACTGTTGACCAATGTACTTGTAAGATGAATATACGACACTTACTAATACAACCTTTGTTTAAATTCTGCACCATTTTCTATATTTCATACGGTATGCTCCCTTGTTTGCCAAGTCTTTTGTGCTGTCCATACAGATGTCTTGTCCATAAAATGGCTGCTGATGGAGGGTCATGTGATACGGCAAATCCTCTTCATGTGATGTCTTCTTTGTTAAAATATACTGCACCTGCCATCTGCTCTTGAAGTAGTGGGAGTTTCCAGCAGGTACAGTGTGTTTGAATAGGGAAAACACCACATTGAGATGATTTGCCTGATCACATGACTTTCCATTAGCAGCCATGTTATGGACAGGACCTCTGTGTTGACAGCACAGAAGATTTACCTAACAAGGGGACATGCGTTATGAAATATAGCAAACAGCACAGAATATCAATAATGGCTCTATTATCAGTTGCAATATAGTCATTGACCACAAGTAGCCTGAAAATTCCAACACCTTTAATGATAGCATATGTGTGTATATATGAAATAAGGTCTTCTACGCTGTTACAGTATAAGTAAACTGACAACACGCTTGGTTACTATTTCACTTTGGATATGGAATCACATTGTGAAAATTTATTCTTCTTGATATTGACAGTCAAGATCACCTGCTATAACCTTCGATCACAAATGAAATGACATCATCCTTCTAAAGAAGATCCTCATAAGACAATCAATAGCGTGGAAGCCGTAGACTTGAAATGAACTTCACTCCCTGGAGGTTCTAGTTATCAAGCTAGCAGCGCGGTGTTAATGCAAATGCTAAAGATTAAGTGGCATTCTGAGACTGTCTATTTATCACTTGTGCAGTTTTGTTATTGTTTATCAATGCAAATCTCCTAATTGTGACACAAATGCAATTGATGAATAGATCGGAGAAACCGAATTGGATAAAGGAACACATTATGTTAGCTCTTGAGCTTGATAAATATCTCACAACTGTAATGTATTGATCATTTTGGGTTTTTCTTGTTCTGTGCTATTAGATCAAATTATATTATACCGTATTGTTTTATTTAAGTAAACGGCATTTATTTAGGCCAATAATTAACATCTACATGTATTTGCCATGGGAAAAATGCTATGAATAATTAACAGGGCAGCTATCTATCTAGCTGTCTGTCTATCTATTTATCTTACAGCTCCAGCAACTTTAAAGGAGTTTTTCAGTGTTTTTTTTATTGATGACCTATCCTGAGGGTATCTGATTGGCCCATTAATATCTGATCGGCAATAGAAATACACAGTTCAGAGTTAGAGCTGTGTATGTCTAGTGATGAAATCCACCATTGGAGCTAGCCACAAACAGCTGATCAGTGGGGAGCGAGGCATTTTGCAAAGGGCATTCCCCCTGGTAGTCCCCTGGTTTTCACCCTTTAACTCCTATACAGGGTTCTGGACTTCCGTGCAGTGGAACTGCCAGTCAACTTCCTTCTGGAGTACAGTAGTGTCACGACAGGGAAACAAGGGATAGTGTGCCCTCTCTGAACCCCACCTCTTTCCCTGCCTACTTACAGTAGATGCCCTAGGCGGCAAAACCGTAACTTGGAGACAGTCCCTATGCTGAGTACGTGCACAGGGAAGGGAAGGGAACACAGGGAAAGACGAACACAGACAGAACAAACACAATAGCAGAATAGTCAGCAAGCCAAGTCAAGAACAGGAGGTCGCGTCAAATACCGAGGGGAATCACAAAAGCGTAGTCTAAGTCCGAAGCCAAAATCCAATATACCAATAATCAACAGCAAGGTCCAACACACAGCACTGATCTCAGAAGACTAATCACAGGCATCTGAGTGAGGCAGTTGCCATCTTTAAATAGCCCGCCCAGGATCATGTGATGTGGCCAGCATCACATGACCTGAGGCGGAGCAAGCTGTCCAAACAATATGTAAAGTAGCCATGTGGTGTGATCAGCACCACATGGCTAAACCCAAACAGAGAATTAACTCATGAAGTGCTGGCTGACAAGACCAGCACTTCAATTCCCTATTGCTCGTCTCTAGGGGGGCGGAGAGGTCCGGCGATGTCGTGCAGAGGGAGCGCGACGCCGACCTCGCGTGACAGTACCCCCCCTTCACGAGGGGCCACCGGACCCTTACCAGCGGGAGCAGGCTTATCGGGATGCTTTCGGATGAGCGAGTCTGCATGCATCCTGGTCAACGGTACCCAAAACCTGTCCTCAGGACCGAAACCCTTCCAATGTACGAGGTACTGGAAGGAATTCCGGACCCTTCTCACATCCACAATTCTGGCAATCTCATGCTCCATTTGTCCTGCTACCTCAACCGGAGGAGGAGACTGTTCCTCAGGACCAACGGGAGCAACATAACGTTTGAGCAAAGACACATGAAAAACATTATGAACACGAAGGGAGTCGGGTAAACATAACCTAAAAGAAACCGGATTGATCACCTTGGTGATCCTGTAAGGCAGTGGTTCTCAACTCCAGTCCTCGGGACCCACTTGCCAGTCAGGATTTAGGAATATCCCACAGAATGAATACCTGTGGTAAGTCCTGATGGATGGACGCTAATTATATCAGCTGGTCTAAACTAAGGAAATCCTGAAAACCTGACTGGCAGGTGGGTCCCGAGGACTGGAGTTGAGAACCACTGCTGTAAGGACCAATGAAGCGAGGTGCAAACTTGTAGGATGGTACCCTCATGTTGAGATTTTTAGTCGATAACCATACCTTATCCCCAACCTTAAAATTCACACCCTTAGAACGTTTTCTATCAGCCTTAGCTTTTTGAACTCCTTGGGCCTTTTCCAGGTTCGACTGAACCTGTGCCCAAACTGTGCACAGTTCTTGAGAAAAATCATTGACCTCTGGGACAACCGACGCAGATGGGGAACAGGAGCCAAAGCGTGGATGAAAACCCATGTTGCAGAAAAACGGCGACATCCCAGAGGATGAATTAACACGATTATTAATTGCAAATTCAGCCAGAGACAGGAATCTGGCCCACACATGCTGGTTATCAGAAACATAACATCTGAGATATTGCTCAACGGATTGGTTAAGACGTTCAGTCTGACCGTTGGTCTCTGGATGAAAGGCTGATGAAAAGGACAAAGAGATACCAATTTTATTACAGAACGCCCTCCAGAACCTAGACACAAACTGTACTCCCCTATCAGAAACGATATTCTCAGGAACACCATGCAGTTTGACAATATTATCAATGAACACGGACGCCAAGACCTTCGCAGAGGGTAATTTACACAAAGGAATAAAATGACACATTTTGCTGAATCTGTCAACCACCACAAATATCACGGTTTTACCCTCAGAGCACGGCAAATCCATGATAAAGTCCATGGACAGATGTGACCAAGGTCTACTAGGTATGGGTAAAGGATGTAACTCACCCATAGGTCGTGTCTTGGAATTCTTGGACCTGGCACAAGTGTTACACGCAGTTACAAAAGCCTGAACATCTCTGGAGATTGACGGCCACCAATACTGCCTAGAGACCAACTCCTTGGTGGCATTGATGCCAGGATGTCCACACAAAACAGAATTATGGCACTCACCCAGCAGTCGCAACCGCAAATGAGCCGGCACAAACAATTTGTCATTGGGGGTACCAATAGGAGCAAGATGTTGTCCTGCCGAGATTTCAGAAGCGAGGTCAGATGAGGTAGCGGCCACGATGATATCAGCTGGCAGGATGGGCTCAGGAGGGACGTCAGGAGGCTGATACGCCTGGAAACTTCGGGATAAGGCATCGGCCTTAACGTTCTTGCTCCCGGGTCTGAAGGTAACACAAAAATCAAAACGAGTAAAGAACAAAGCCCACCTCGCCTGTCTAGGATTCAATCGCTTAGCCGATTCTAGAAACATTAAATTCTTATGATCCGTGAGGACCGTAATGCGGTGAAATGCCCCTTCTAAAAAATGACGCCATTCCTCAAATGCCCACTTGATTGCAAGTAACTCCCTATTCCCAATATCATAATTCCTCTCGGCAGGAGAGAACTTGCGGGAGAAGAAGGCGCATGGCATAAGATTAGTTAAGGTGGAAGACCCCTGGGACAGTACAGCCCCCACACCATCCTCAGACGCATCCACCTCAACTACAAAAGGCTTACTTTGATCAGGCTGGACCAATACAGGAGCATTAATAAAACACTGCTTTAACCTTTCAAAGGCCTTAATAGCTGCAGGGGGCCAATTGACCAGATCAGCCCCCTTGCGAGTCAAATCCGTAATGGGTTTGGCTACCACAGAAAAATTTTTGACAAATTTACGATAAAAATTAGCAAACCCCAGAAATCGCTGGAGCGCCTTCAAAGAGGAAGGTCGCACCCAATCCACAATGGCCTGTACTTTAACTGGATCCATTTTGAAAGAAAAAGGGGTGAGAATGTATCCCAAAAAGGCCACTTCCTGAACACCAAAGGTACACTTTTCCCCTTTAACGAACAACTTGTTTTCACGCAACACCTCCAGCACTTGCCTGGTGTGAGATACGTGACTCTCCCAGTCTGCAGAAAAAATCAGGATGTCATCAATATAGACAATTACAAATTTCCCAATAAATGGTCTAAAAATGTCATTGACAAAGTTTTGGAAAATTGCCGGAGCGTTACTTAACCCAAAAGGCATTACCAAGTACTCATAATGACCCTCCGGGGTATTAAAAGCAGTTTTCCATTCGTCCCCCTCACGAATCCTGATTAGGTTGTATGCCCCCTTCAAATCCAGCTTGGTGAACCAACAGGCCCCCTGGACCTGATTCAGCAAGTCAGGAATAAGGGGCAACGGGTATCTGTTTTTAACAGTGATTTTATTGAGCTCCCTGTAATCGATACAGGGCCTCAATCCTCCATCCCTTTTACCAACAAAGAAAAAACCTGCCCCCATGGGAGAAACTGAAGGCCGGATGTGACCCTTGGCCAGACTCTCTTTGAGATAATCCCTCATGGACTGACGTTCAGGAGTAGAGAGATTATAAATGCGACCTTTGGGATATTTGGATCCCTCAATAAGGTCGATGGCGCAATCATATTGCCGGTGAGGAGGGAGGAACTCAGTCTCGGACATGGAAAAAACGTCCGAAAAATCGCCGATATACTTGGGCAAGGAAAGAGACTCAGTGGTACCTCCAAACAGCAATACTGATCTACAACATTTGTCACAATTCATTCCCCATTTTTCCAATTCACCTACCGACCAGTTGATCACAGGGTTGTGGTCCTGTAACCATGGCAGACCTAAAACAAGGTCGGCAGGTAAATCCTTTAATACAAGGAAGGAACAAGTCTCGGTATGGGTAATTCCTACAGTTAATACAACCTCAGGAGTACAAAACTCCACTCTCCCATTATTCAATGGAGTGGAATCCAGTGCGATAATTTGAATTACCTCCCTTAAAGGAATTATAGGCACACCCACAGATTGCACAAAATCATAATCAATAAAATTAGCAGCAGAACCTGAATCCACAAATGCTTCACCGGACCTCTTGAATTGGTTATAAGAAATGGAAATAGGTAACAAGATTTTCTTTCTTACCACCGCAGGGGGTACCTTACTTCCAGGAACAGACCTTTTTGAGAGCAGAAGTCTCGGACACTGCTGGAGCCAGTGGTTCATCTCACCGCAGTAAAAACAGGCCCCTCTCAGGCGTCTCTGATCCCTCATAGTAACTCCCAACTGCATAGGCTCCTCCTGGACCTTGATAGGAGACGGGCTCTGAAGAGGAACTTCGGACAACACGGCAACTTGAGGGGCAACAGAACGTTCCTTTTGTCTCTCCCTAAACCGTCGGTCAAGTTTGATAACTAAGGTCATAGTCGCCTCTAAGGTGTCAGGAGTAGGATAACTAACTAGTAAATCCTTCAGATGGTCAGACAGTCCCACCCTAAACTGGCTTCTCAAAGCAGGGTCATTCCATTTAGAGGACACACACCATTTTCTGAACTCAGCACAGTAATCCTCAACTGCACGGTTACCCTGCCGAATGTCTCTGAGCTGAGTTTCAGCTACAGCGGCCAAGTCAGGTTCTTCATATAAAAGACCTAGGGCCCGGAAAAAAGCCTCCACAGACAATAGACAAGGGGAGTCAGGTGGCAATGAGAAAGCCTACTCCTGCGGATCACCTTGCAGCAAGGAAATAATTATTCCTACCCGCTGCTGCTCAGAACCCGAGGAGTGTGAGCGTAAACGGAAATATAATTTACAACTTTCCTTAAAGGAATGGAAAGTCCTTCGGTCCCCAGAAAACCGATCGGGCAATTTTACATGGGGTTCAATATTGGGGTTTGGCATGGAGGGAACGACTGCGGGTGCTGTCCGCAGCTGCTCCTGATGTTGGAGTCTCTCGGCCAAATCCTGGATCATCTGAGCCATGTTACTCATCTGGTCCGTGAGTACTCGCAACGGCTCCATTAGGTACGGCCTGTGATTCTGTCACGACAGGGAAACAAGGGATAGTGTGCCCTGTCTGAACCCCACCTCTTTCCCTGCCTACTTACAGTAGATGCCCTAGGCGGCAAAACCGTAACTTGGAGACAGTCCCTATGCTGAGTACGTGCACAGGGAAGGGAAGGGAACACAGGGAAAGACGAACACAGACAGAACAAACACAATAGCAGAATAGTCAGCAAGCCAAGTCAAGAACAGGAGGTCACGTCAAATACCGAGGGGAATCACAAAAGCGTAGTCTAAGTCCGAAGCCAAAATCCAATATACCAATAATCAACAGCAAGGTCCAACACACAGCACTGATCTCAGAAGACTAATCACAGGCATCTGAGTGAGGCAGTTGCCATCTTTAAATAGCCCGCCCAGGATCATGTGATGTGGCCAGCATCACATGACCTGAGGCGGAGCAAGCTGTCCAAACAATATGTAAAGTAGCCATGTGGTGTGATCAGCACCACATGGCTAAACCCAAACAGAGAATTAACTCATGAAGTGCTGGCTGACAAGACCAGCACTTCAATTCCCTATTGCTCGTCTCTAGGGGGGCGGAGAGGTCCGGCGATGTCGTGCAGAGGGAGCGCGACGCCGACCTCGCGTGACATGTAGTCTCTGTATGACTGACAGCTGACCCACATGGGTCAGAGACACTGGTCCAGAACACTGAGGAATCAGGCAAAATCATAGGGACAGGCCAAAGTCAGGGCAAACAGACAAGTAATCTGATAAACAGTGTGAGGTCAGGGCAGGCAGTGAACTGTCATGCCTCAAGTACCCAAAGTTGGCCAGCCATTGTCTGGCATGAATTCGGGTGCACATGTGCTGGTTCTTTATGAGCTGGAAGGAGTGTTCATATGTTCCCTACAATCAGGGGAGGGAGGCCTTGTAGGCAAGAAATGTGGCCTGCATGGAAAGATCTGGCAACTCTGGTGGCTGGCCCACAGCAAGGGAGCAGAGGAAGGCCAGTGGGTCCAGGTCACCAAAGGAGGAGAGAAAACTCTGCCCATACCAACCCAGGAGAGCAGGACACCAACTGGCATGTATAAGGGCTCTTTCACATGAGTGGATGCCGTCCGAGGAATCCGCTGCGTCTAAGAGAACCAAGCCCCATGCAGGACAGCAGAGGCCCGCAGCATTAACATGATTAATAATGCTCCGTGCCTCTCTGTGATCTTTTTACTACAAAATCATAGTGAGATAAAGTTGTCACTGTGATTTTGTAGTAAAAAGGTCACAGAGAGGCACGGAGCATTATCAATCATGTTAATGCTCTGTGCCTCTGCTGTCCTGCATGGGGTTTGGCTCTATTACACGCAACAGATTCCTGGGACGGCATCCGCTTGTGTGAAAGAGCCTTAACAGTTTTGAGGGGTGAGCTGTGTACACAACTGTTACTAGTACGGCGCTGGGCGGGAAGGGGTTAAAATACAAATAAACAAAAATTATTCATTATTGGGGGCAAATGCCTACTGTTTATATACATAGAGGGCAGTGGCTTGTTCTGAACAAACAGTCCAGAGATTGTGTCATAATGGGGGAAATCTCTGCCTGTGTTTATACACACATAGTAGTCTTAGAAAAAGCTTTGGCTTGTTATGAACAAGAAGTCCAAAAATTCTACACTTAACGGGAACAATTGCAGTACAGTATAGAGCCTGACATACAAGACAGAAGATTTGCGAATGTATAAAGGCAGAAATGATGCCAGTAGCTGTGACAGCAGCAGTACAGTGTGAGTCAAACAAAAGATGTGCGGCTGTGTAAGGGTAATAGTAGTAGCAGCAGTAGCTGCAACAGCAGTACAATATGGAACCTGACATGCTGCCTGCTGTGGTGGGCTTGTGCACAGTGCAATTCTTGACTGTTTTATTCTGTTTGTGCAGACAGAACTTTCCACATCAAGCAGTGGAAAGGAAAACTAATCTGTCATTGCAAGTCCAAGTGGACCTGCTTAGGGTATGCTTAGCCTCTTAAGAATGGCTGGAAAAACACACACTTTCTCCTGGACATGGCCATGGCCACAATACTTTTTTAAATGCACGGCAACATCAAATTTATCACATGTACAGGGAGCATGTCTTCTGTCCCAAATGCAGTGCAGCCAGAATGCTCTTGCCATTGTTGCCAACCATGTTGCCCAGTTGTATTTGCTTCTTAATGCAGATTAGCAACTAATCCACTGTGTGGAAAACATTGACCCCGGTGGCCAAGGTGGCATGCAGCTTGCTGCACAGCTACAATTCCTAGGAGTGGCCCACGTTTTCCATTACATTACAGTACAAGACAGGAATGTCTTTTTTTATACAAATCTTTTTCATCAGTTTTTTAAAGACAAGAACACACGTCAAATGCGATCTATGTGAGGTCAGGTACATGACTGATAATCAAATTTTTTAGAAGACAATTTTCATTAAAGAGATTGTGCAACCATTAAATGATAGTTTTATATAATTCAGAATAGAAAACTAGTTACTTTTGTAATTTACTTTCTGCAAATCACTGAAATATTGTGGAGGACAATAGGACTAAACTTATGTTATCACTGAAAAATTCCTACTTCTTTAAAAATAACTTTTATTGAATACATATTAAAAACCCACATTACAATGCTGATAATATAAAATATACACAGTAATAGTCCAAGTCAGTCACCAATGACAAAGTTGCCACTGATAAGGATAGCTCTCAAAGGGAGCCACAAAGTTTGTTTCTCTGCTCCAAATTAAAGTAATCCTAGGATTTTACATGCATGGAAGAAACAACACTGACACCTTGTAGGGTAAAAGAGGTTCTCGTTTATTAGAGGTGGGTACAAAGGTTATATACCCCAGGGAGGGGTAAATCCTCTCCTGAGGGTTAGAGTATATTTTATTGGTTAGTAATGCAAAATAAAGTTTCACTGCTGCGCATCTAGTCTAGCTAAGGAATGTAAACTACAGATAAGAGCAGGCGTGGTCCCGGAGCCAGCGCCATCTTGTAATGGCTTCACATCTTCAGTCTTCATATCCATAACACCACCTTTGTGGTCAATTACAGCTCAGATGACCAAAACCATGGGATGCCAACGATTCCAGAGACCAAGAAGACATTATTCCATGCAGTGTTGTGTCACCAGGTTAGAAGTCTGGTTGTAGATAAGGGTTGAAGTTGATTTCACTTCTGGATCATGAAGAATTGCTGTATTTTTTACAGATAAATGATCAAATAATAGTAGTACTGCTTGGGTCAGGTTAGGTAGCTGGGACACTATCCCTATAAAAGCTAGTACACCCTGCCTAAAACTGGAGTAAACACCCCAATAAAGGGGCTGCCCGACTTATCAGTGGCTGTCCCTGGAATTGTTGTCCCTGCCTAAACCATTGTCCAGACGCCTTTCCCCAGTTTAGATTCTTATAACAGGTTCATCAGGGAACATAGGGGTGGAATCAACCACAATGACTTCTAGATTAAACCAGTAGTTTGGTCTGAGGTGTGCCAACAAGTGCTGATGCCTCATAGGAGTTTAAATAATTCCGGTACTCACTGGCATATTGGTTGGTCCAAAGTGAATTTTTCAGTGATAAAATAATTTACTTTCTGCTACAAAAATTCTCCAGTTGTAAGATTCTCTTAATTTTGTTATAATGGCACTCCTTAGTGTTTATTTGTTATACATTCACCAACTGAGGTGGTTGCACATGCTCAGTTCCATTCTTCATCAGCCACCACTCATATTTTCTGTTAGAGGCTGTGACAGAATGAGAACGTTCTAGCAGAAAAAAAACTGATAGAGAGGTGAGGCAGCAGCAGCATGAGGAGACTACAGAATGGCTCAGTGACAGAGTGTTGAGGTTGAAGTGGCAGCAGCATGAGGAGACCACAGAGTGGTGAGGTGGCAACAGCATGAGGAGACCACAGAGTGTTGAGCTGGAAGCAGTATAAGGAAACCACAGAGTGGGGAGGTGGTGGCAGCAGCATGAGAAAAACCACAGAGTGGTGAGGTTGCAGCAGCATGAGGAGACCACATAGTGGTGAGGTGGCAGCAGCACAAGAAGACCACAGAGTGGTGAGGTGGCAGCAGTGTGAGGAGACCACAAAGTGGTGAGGTGGCAGCAGCACAAGGAGACCACAGAGTGGTGGCAGCAGCATGAGGAGAGAGGTGGGGCCATAGCAGTACCAGCTAAAGATGGTGGGTGGCAGTAGGAGCTCCTGGCAGCAGGTATGTGGCATCAGGCAGGTGACATCATCAGAATTGTCAAACTTGGCCAGTTGCGGCCACAAATTGAGTTTGGCTGCCCAGTAGTCCAGAGGATCTTTGATGTGGGGTGGAAGGGTACAGTCCAAGTATGCCACAACCTGCTGGTTCAAGTTCTGCTCCATGTCTAGCTGGTGCTGCTGGTGAGTAGTTTCTTCACTAGACGGGTGAAGAAAACTGTTCATCAGTGACTCTAGACGTAAGTTGCTGCTGATGGAGCTGATACTGATGCTCCCGCCCCTCCCAGCAGCCATGGCAGTGGAACGTAAGCGCAGAGGGCCCCCCCGGTCAGACCTGTGTGAGGATGGGCAATGGTGCAGTAGTTCAGTTTGTCCTCCCTCTCACCGGGTGGAAAAAAGGCCCCCATTTTAGACCGGTAAAAAGGGTCTAACATGGTGGAGAGCCAGTAGTCATCCCTCTGCCAAATGGTGACAATTCGGCTGTCACTACGCAAGCCACTGAGCATGCGACGGGCCATTTGCGCAAGAGACTTTGAGGGACTCCCTGCCTCCATCTCCACTGCATACTGCCATGGTGTGTCTGGGTCATTTTCCTCGTCTTCCTCATCGCCCTATAGCTCCTCTGGCTGCTCCTGCTCCTCCTGATCCTCCTCTCCTGTCACCTGTGTAGACAACCATCCATTTATCTACGCATTGCTTGTGTTGAAATGTCCTCCTCCTCCAGTTCAGCTCCCACAGGGCTCATGTGGCCATGAGAGGTAGACGCCATGTCTCCTGGCCAGCAAGATTTAGCAGCATCTGTTCCAGGACATGAAGCAGTGGAATGACGATGTTCATCCCGTAGTCCTGGCAACTGGCACCTTACTGGCTCAGCCGCTGCCTCACGTGCAAGCTGCCACCCTCTTCTTCTGATCATGATGAAGCTCTTTCTTTGGCTCCCAAGTGTGATCGACTACATCATCATCCACTACTGTCTACACGTGACTGATGTCCCCCTCACCTGTCTCAGGGCCAGGAGCCTGACCACTCGCAACACCAGCTCCCACGCTACTCTCATCATCACTACCTGCCCGCCTACCGGAGGAAGCGGTAGATGTCTCCTCCAAATCTTGTCTGGGCAGTAGCTGCTGATTGTCCTCTAGTAGCTCGTCCTCGCTGAAAAGTGGAGACGAGCCTACAGCATATAATACTTCTTGAGCTGAGAGAACAGAAAAGGACAGAGGCATGTTGATGACAGGTGAGGGCACAGGGTCTGCTCTCTGGCCATGCCAACTAAGTGTCATGTCAGAGGAACCCACCGACTTTTGGCTGGGAGTGTCTGATGTCACTTGCTATGAGGTAGAAGACCGAATCAACCATTCAAGCACCGCTGGGTTGCTGGTCAAGACATAACTGCTAGATGACACTGGGAGCTCAGGCCTCTCACTGCGACTCCTGCTGCCACTCCCCCTTCTTCTGCTGCTACTGCCTTTGCCAGAAACATTTGGGCCACTGCCCGTTCCCTTTAAAGGGCCTGTCACTTGTCTGTCTGACATCCTGTAAAATAAATGAATTAAATTAAAAGTAAATTAATACACCCCAAATGTGGGTGCAGAACAATGTATGTTCACTGCAGAACGGCTAATAGAAATCCTTTTTTCCCCCCTATTAATACACCAGTAAAATGTCTGTAAAACAATGTACGTTCACCACAGAATAGCTAACACATACTTTTTTCCCCCCTATTAATACACCAGAAAAATGTCTGTAAAACAATGTCCGTTCAAAGCTGAATGGCATGTACTTTCTTTTCCTATTAATACACCAGAAAAATGGCTGTAGAAAAATGTAATATCACTGCTGAACGGCTACTAACACATACTTTTTTTCTTATTAATACACCAGAAAAATGTCTGTAAAACAATGTACGTTCACCACAGTACAGGTAATAACTAGAGATGAGCGAGTAGTGAAATATTCGAAAGTTCGAAATTCGATTCAAATAGACCGCGAAATTCGACTATTCGATCGGATATCGAATCCCATTAAAGTCTATGGGAAAAAAATGCTCGCCACTTGGAAATCTCAATTCGACCACTTGGAGGTCACCAAGTCCACCCTGGAACCTCAGAAAAGGATGCCAACACTGCTGGAATGCAACTGGGACAGCAGGGGAAGCATGTCTGGGTGCATATAACGCGCCCAAGTCGCACTATTACGCCACTATCACAGCCTCTCAACAATACACTCCAAACACAATCTAACCTCTCTGTAAAGTGAGACCATACAAGGAAACCTTCTTTCCTCTACATTGCCATGGACCCCAAGCCAAACTAGACAAAAAAGAAGATAAAATTCTGCACCCCTTAAAATCACGTTGCCTATGACAACCACAGATGGCATAGGCAAGGGGGAAAGCAAATAGACCCCACCCCTAATTGTCATTGTGTGTGTGTGTGAGATGTGGTCAGACATGTCTTCTTTAAAATGTAAAAACAACTCAAACACATGCAGAAGCCTTAAAATGCCCAAATTGTTGGCGCTTGAGATGTCAGTGACCCGACCTGGCCCAGTGTCATGTCTAGCAGGTAAATCAGTGGGGATGTTGAGGGATGCGTAGGACCGCAAAAGGCAGGAAGAGGCCGTGGGCTGGCCAGAGGCTCATGGAAAATTTTGTGGAGGCCCAAGAGGTGAGACGTCTTAAAAATTGTGTGGAGGCTAAAGAGGTGAGACGTGTTAAAAATTATGTGGAGGCCCAAAGGTGACACCTCTTAAAAATTATGTGGAGGCCCGAGAGGTGAGACCTCGAAAACGTTTTGTGGAGGCCCAAGAGGTGACACCTCTTAAAAATTATGTGGAGGCCCAAGAGGTGACACCTCTTAAAAATTATGTGGAGGCCCAAGAGGTGAGACGTGTTAAACCTTTTGTGGAGGCCCAAGAGGTGACACCTCTTAAAAATTATGTGGAGGCCCAAGAGGTGACACCTCTTAAAAATTATGTGGAGGCCCGAGAGGTGAGACCTCGAAAACGTTTTGTGGAGGCCCAAGAGGTGACACCTCTTAAAAATTATGTGGAGGCCCAAGAGGTGACACCTCTTAAAAATTATGTGGAGGCCCAAGAGGTGAGACGTGTTAAACCTTTTGTGGAGGCCCAAGAGGTGACACCTCTTAAAAATTATGTGGAGGCCCAAGAGGTGACACCTCTTAAAAATTATGTGGAGGCCCAAGAGGTGACACCTCTTAAAAATTATGTGGAGGCCCAAGAGGTGAGACCTCGAAAACGTTTTGTGGAGGCCCAAGAGGTGACACCTCTTAAAAATTATGTGGAGGCCCAAGAGGTGAGACCTCTTAAAAATTATGTGGAGGCCCAAGAGGTGAGACCTCTTAAACATTTTGTGGAGGCCCAAGAGGTGAGACCTCTTAAACATTTTGTGGAGGCCCAAGAGGTGAGCCATAAATATAAAAAATTGTTCTTATTTACGGAGCAATTCTACGGCGGTTAAGGAGGAGGAGGAGGAGGTGGAGGAGGAAATGGCACTTCATACAGATGGCACTTCACTTTTGGCTGCTTTCCACTGTTAACCTCTTAAACCTTTTGTGGAGGCCCAAGAGGTGTTGCTTTTAAAGGCTGCAGTTATCCACAGATTTGCATGCAATGTAAAATGGTTACACTCATTTTATAAAGGCAACTATCATGAAAAATCAGTTTAAATGTATTGAGGGCAGCACAGAGTATTTCTACAGAGGAAGGAGTATTCTTTTTATTTTTTTTTCCTTTTTTTTATATGTATATGCTGTTGCCTTCAGTATATGAGAGTTGATTTCATGATGCTACTGCAGCCACTTAAAACGTTTTAAGTCTTGTTTTTGTTTTTTTGAATACTGAGAATGCTATTTTGTACCAGATTTTGTATGTAAAGACTGAACACATTAAAATGAGAATGTTACCAAAATTATAATTTATAATTTATTTACCTTTTGTGGAGGCCCAAGAGGTGAGACCTCTTAAAAATTATGTGGTGGCCCAAGAGGTGAGACCTCTTAAAAATTATGTGGTGGCCCAAGAGGGGAGACCCGTTAAAAATTATGTGGAGGCCCAAGAGGTGAGACCTGTTAAACATTTAGCGGAGGCCCAAGAGGTGAGACGTGTTAAACCTTTTGTGGAGGCCCAAGAGGTGAGACCTCTTAAAAATTATGTGGTGGCCCAAGAGGGGAGACCCGTTAAAAATTATGTGGAGGCCCAAGAGGTGAGACCTCTTAAACATTTAGCGCAGGCCCAAGAGGTGAGCCATAAATATATAAATTGTTCTTATTTACGGAGCAATTCTACGGCGGTTAAGGAGGAGGAGGAGGAGGAAATGGCACTTCATACATATGGCACTTTACTTTTGGCTGCTTTCCACGGTTGGAGAAGCAAAGTCCGGGTCAATCCACTTGCTGTTCATTTTGATTAGCGTCAGCCTGTCGGCACTGTCGGTTGACAGGCGGCTGCGCTTATCGGTGATAATGCCCCCGGCAGCGCTGAACACCCTTTCTGATAGCACGCTGGCGGCAGGGCAGGCAAGCACCTCCAAGGCATACAGGGACAGTTCCAGCCACGTGTCCAACTTGGAGACCCAGTAAGTGTAGGACGCCGAGGGATCGGGAGGACAGGGTTACGGTCTGCCAGGTACTCCCGCAACATCCGCCGATACTTGTCCCTCCTGCTGATAGCGGGCCCCGCAGTGATGGAAGTTGCACGAGGGGGTGCCATGAACGTGTCCCACACCTTGGAGAGTGTTCCCCTGGTGGCTGTGGGCCTGATCGATGTTGAGGGACTCTGGGAGACCCTCTCCTCTCTGCCGCCAGCGATGGTGGGTGGGAAAATCTCCATCATGTTCTGCACGAGTTCCCTCTGGTATTCCAGCAATCGATTCGTCCTCTCCTCTACCGGAATAAAAGAGGAGACGTTATCTTTATACCGGGGGTCCAGGATTGCGAAGACCCAGTACAGTTTGTTCTCCACTATCCGGACAACACGTGTGTCCCGGGAAAGCAGCCCAGCATGAAGTCAGCCATGTGTGCCAGACTCTGAATAGGCATGACGTCACTGCCCCCACCAGAAGGATCACTTGCCATTTCCTCCTCTTCCTGTTCCGCCTCCTTCTCCGCCCCATCCGCGCTGAACCAATGGGACGCGCACAGCCTGACTGCTACCCTCGCCGCCAGCATCCTCCTCCTCTTCCACAGCCACCTCCACGTCGTCCTCCTCCTCCTCCTCCTCCTCCTCCTGCAACTGCCACCGTGAAGCAGACAAAAGTGTGGTCTGACTGTGTAGCTCCGTTGCGTCTCCTCCTACCCCCGTCTCCTCTGCGTGCAATGCGTTCTCCCTTATTGCGATGAGGGATTCTTTAAGGACGCATAGGAGCGGGATGGTTACGCTCACTATAGCGTCCTCGCTGCTGACCTTCTTGGTGGACTCCTCAAAGATACGCAGTACATCGCATACGTCTGCCATCCATGGCCACTCGTGGTTGGCAAACTGAGGGAGCTGAGTTGGAGGCACGCGTGGATTCATAATCTGGTACTCCATCAATGCTCTCTGCTGCTCACACACCCTGGC
>ONZH01017154.1:0-67720 GCA_900303285.1 Rhinella marina
TCTTAGAAAATCTTCAAACACTTTACCCACACAGATGTTAAATTTACCAGCTTATAGTTTCAGTGTCCATATTTTGAAACCTTTTTGAACATTGGCAACACATTTGTTAAGTACCAATCCTGTGGAACAGAACCTTTCATTGTAGAGTTCGTAAATATCAGAAATAAATGGTAGATTTCATGGTGCAGATTTTCTACCCAACTCATCATCTTGCAGTGCAATACATCAGGCAATCCAGATCTTTCAGAATGCTGTCTATCGATCGTGCTGTCTAATTACGATCTGCCGCTTGTCACCATGTAGAGCATAGGGACAAGCGAGCAGACGATTGCTGGGGGGGAACACTTCCCTCTCGACAATCATCTGTGTGATGAGAGTATCTAATACATCCTTAAAGGGAATCTGTCACCAGGATAATCGCTATTGAAGTAAAGCCATGGCCTAATAGCACTTAGTACTTTATTTCCAGATCTGCCTTTGTTTCAGCAATAGATGTTTTCTATCTTCTGAAAATCCAGTTTATTTGGTGTGCAAATGAGCCCGTAAGGTGCCCAGAGGGGCCTCACCCTTACAGGAGGAAGCCTAGGCATGCCTCCTACATCACATTCAAGCCATAACTCTGCCCCCTTTTCCCTACTTCCAGCATGAGGGCGGGCTTGGGCACTAGCAGGAGGCGTGTCTAGGCTCCTTCCTGCAAGAGTGCTATTAGGCCATGGCTTTACTTCAATAGCGATTATCCTGGTGACAGATTCCCTTTAAGTGTCTGTCTATTACATTACTTAATTCTATTAGGATACAGGGATGTATGCCATCTGGGCCTGGAGACTTGTCTATTTTAATATCTTTACAATGTCATTCTTCCTGGGTCAGACAAGCCATATTTATTGGGGGTTTACTTTGACACTGTTATGGCAATGGGTGTGAAACAACTATGCCAACCAACTGGTCTCACTTTGGACAAGACTAAGGCCATTATCCTGGCTGTCCCCTGGTATTCACTATTTAACACCCTATACAGGGATCTGGACATCACTGCAGGGAACCACCAGACCACTACCTCATGGAATAGTCCTGGTGTGGTTGCCAACTGACCCAAAGGGGTCAGAGACACTGGTGTGGGGCATCAAAAGATCAGGCAAGACCATAGTCAGAAGTCAGGGTGGGCAAAGTTCATGCAAATTCGAGAAACGGAACCAAGGTCAGGGCGGTTTCTATACGGAAAAACAGACACAGGCTAGGTCAGACAGCAGAGGATCACACTGGGGAAATGGAGCAGAGGTCGGTACACAGGCCAACAGCAACACCACCTTTACAAGGGACTAGAAAGCCAGGGACCTTATTGCTCAGGCACCCTCCCACTGGGGAAGGCGCTGGAAGTACTGCATGGTTGCCAGCCATTGGTTGATGAAGACTGGGGCACATGAGGGCTTGGCCCTTTAAGAGCCAAAGGGGAATCACATATGTGCACTACAGGTGTAGGGAAGGGGGTAACTGTAAAGCCAGCTGCAGCCTGCTGTAGGACACAGAGTAGACCTAGCATCCAGATGTCGGAGAGGAAAAGAAGCAGGAGGCGGGTCCAGCCCACTGGGTACTTTTAATAGAGCAGCGGCGGCCCCTGTAACAGTAACCCTACCCCCTTATGTCCTCTCTTCTTTGGTCCAGAACGTTGCAAGAATTCTTTCAGTAGAATAGGGGCATTCATTTTTTCAGCTGACTCCTAAGACCATTCTTCTGGACAATAGCTCTTCCAGTCAACCTAGAAGAAGATTTTTCCTCTGATTCTCTTCATGCCCAGAATATTCTTAACTTTAAATACATCCTCAGTGCTGACAAGAGCTGAAGCAGGAACCGAACCGCTTGAATAACGATGGAACACAGCAAGCTTGAGGAGGGAGACGTGGAAGGAGTTAGGTAAACATAAAGAGGCTGGAAGATGCAACTTATACAGCAGACTAGAATGAATTGCTTCAGCACCTCAAAGTGACCAATGTAAAGAGGGGCCAATTTGTAGGAAAGAACATTGAGTCTTGTGATTTCCAACCCTCTTCATATGGACAGAATCTTGAAGCAAAGTATTGGTTTCCTCTAAAACCCAGGAAAAATCATGAGTAATAGTAGAACCAGCTGGAATTACAGAGTAGACAGACATAGGCAAAGGAAGCCTTAATTGACGGCCATGTCCAATGAAGAAAAGGCTCCTACAGGAAAATTCACTAGCATGATAGAAACATTTTCCCCAGGGAATTAAAGTAGCCAAGTCATCATGATGTGCAAAAGTTTGACATCCAATAACTTGCAGATAGCTCTCCACAATTTATAGGTGAACTGGACCCCTTGATCAGATGTGTAAAGGCAATCCATGTAGCTGGAAGAAGTGTTTCATGAACAGTTTGGCCAATTAGCGGGCAGACAGTAGACCCAGCAGCAGTACAAGGTGAGCCATCTTTGAGAATAGATTAGCTCCCAGCCAGATTACTGTCCATTCAGAGGAGAAAGGCAGGTCAATGATAAAATTCATGGTAATTTGCTGCCAGGGAACATCAGGTACTGGCAATGGATATAGGAGACCAGCAGTTTTTTGTTTTGGAGATTTATTCTGGACATATGTGAAACCAAACAGTAACGAAGACCTGAATATCTTTAGAAATAGTAGGTCACCAGAAATATTGAATGATCAGATTTACAGTCTTGCAAAAACCAGGATGACCAGCAGCAACTGTGGAGCAATATCCTCAAATCAGGACCTATTTCCCTTTGGGTGCTCTTGCCCGATGGAATGTTCAGTTGCAGAAGCAATAAAGATGATTTGAGCAGGATCAATAATATGGACTCATGGCTGTCGGCTGGGTACATAATGATTTGATGCTCTCAGTATTTATTAATTCTAGGGGCATCAGGTACTTAGGCAGCAGGCCAGTGGATGCAGGTGCCCTCCAGAATTCAACTGTATCGCCATCCTCAGAACAGTAAGACAGTTGAATACTATAGTGACATCAGCAGTATTTTGTGCTGCACTGTGATGTTTGGTACTTCTAGGGCATTAATGTGTGCTGTACTATGGTATTGTTGGCCCCACCTGCTGCTGTTGTCACTTCATATTTGTGTTACCCTGTCTTCTGTCAATCTGGACCTGCCTACAACATGGGGCCACTTTTAGGTTTATTACATGGGCCACTATTAAGCTCTCACTCCGCACCTGGCTTGGGCTTCTCTTTTCGATTGAAAAGATCAGATGGAAATAATAATAATCTTTATTTATATAGCGCCAACATATTCAGCAGCGCTTTACAGTTCAGTGGATTTATGTACAAACTGTCATAAATAACATAGCAACAGACAAGTCAATAATTACAACAAGAGGAATGAGGACCCTGCTCGCAAGAGCTTACAATCAGTGAGGAGATGAGAGTGACACAAAAGGTATAAGTGCTTGTTTTGTAAGATAGTCCAGCCATCTTGGGAGAATAGGGGAGCAGATATAAAGCCGCATGAACCGGTCAGAAGCCATATATGAAGTGCTTCTGGGTGCGGTGGAGGATCAGGTTCAGGGAGTGATAAATGGGCTGTGTATGGAGAGGAGTTAGATCAGGGGAGGTGATAGGCCACCATAAAATGATGTGGTTTTAGGGAGCGCCTAAAACTGTTTATGTTGTGATTAATCTGATTTCTTGGGGTAGGGCATTCCAGAGAACCGGTGCAGCTCGGGAGAAATCTTGGATCCGGAAGAGAGAACTTTGGATTTTTGTGGAAGTCCGTCGTAAGTCATTGGCTGAACGGAGAGCACGGGTGGGGTGGTAGACAGAGATAAGGGAGGAGATATAGGGGGGTGCAGCACTGTGGAGGGCTTTGTGGGCGAGAATGAGCAGTTTAAATTGGATTCTATACTGTATGGGTAACCAGTGCAGTGACTGGCAGAGGGCGGAAGCATCAGAGTAGCGGTTGGACAGATAGGTGACCATGGCTGCTGCGTTAAGAGTAGATTGGAGCGGGGAGAGTCTGGTGAGAGGGAGGCCAATTAATAGTGAGTTATAGTAATCGAGACGGGACTGGATCAGGGCAACAATGAGAGTTTTTGTTGTTTCCATAGTGAGAAAGGGGAGGATTCTAGAGATGTTTTTGAGGTGAAGGCGACATGAGCGGGCGAGAGACTGAATATAGGGGATGAAGGAGAGATCAGTGTCAAACGCACACTGAGATGGAGATATCAGGTTTAGGTAGGTTAGCAGACGGAGAGAGAACACAAGAAGTTCAGTTTTTGAAAGATTTAGTTTCCGATAGAGAGAGGACATGATATTACAGACGGCAGAGAGACAGTCACTGGTGTTCTGTAATACAGCCGGGGTGAAGTCGGGGATGACGTGTACTGTTGTGTGTCATCAGCATAGAGATGGTACTGGAAACCAATCTGGTCATTTGTCATTTTGGTGAGGGCTGTTTCTGTCGAATGTAGGGGGTGGAAGCCAGATTGTAGTGGATCAAGGAGAGAGTGATCAGAGAGATAGCGGATGAGGCGGGAGTAGACCAGACGCTCCAAATGTTTAGAGATGAAGGGAAGATTGGAGACTGGTGTGTAGTTAGCTGTGCAGGATGGATCGAGATATGTTTTTTTTTAATTAAAGAAGAACTCCCGCAAAAATTTTTATTCTCTGACCTGTTAGAAAGGTTCATGATATAATCTGTAGTGAATGTCATTTTCTTATCAGAGGCTGAAATTTAGAGTTTCCACGCTCTTCTTATTGTAGCTGGGTCATGTGACCAACTCCCTGACCTCCAACTGACCCAGGACAGCAAGCCAGTCACTTCTCTATTCATTCCTATGAGACTGAAAGTGAGGCTCCCATAGGAATGCATAGAAAATTAGACTTCCTGTCCACACATAAGGTGCTGTGTGAGTTGGTGGGTCTAAATACTAGTCACATGACACAGATAAGAAACTTCAGGATGATAGAAGTAAAAAATTCAGCTACTGGTAAGAAAATGATATTCACTATAGATTACATCATGTACATTTCTAGCAGGACATGGAATAAAAATTTTTGCGGGAGTTCTTCTTTAACGGAGTAACGACAGAGTGTTTGATAGAGGAGGGGAAGATACCAGAAGAGAGGGAGATTTTGAAGATTTTTGTTAGGTGAGTGGTGACAGCCGGAGAGAGAGACTGGAGTAGGTGTGAGGGAATGGGGTCGGAGGCGCACGTGGTAGGACGAGGAGAGGAGCCTAGAGACTTCTTCTTCCGTGACTGGGTCAAAAGTGGATAGTGAGCCAGAGGAGATGCGGGGGGGGGGGGGGGGATGCTTGAGTTCAGGGGGATCAAAAGCACTTAGTGGTTGGGAGCTGATTTCATGACGGATATGTTCTATTTTCTCTGTGAAGTGGACAGCTAGGTCTTCAGCACAGAGGTCTGTGATGGATGCCTGAACTTTAGGACTGAGGAGGGAGTGGAAAGTTTCAAATAGTTTTTTTAGAGTTTGTTGGATGGACTTAGTATTGATTGGATTTGATTTTAAAAGGATTCGTATTGTGTAAAATTGGATTGTATTGTGAGATTCTGTTTTAATGTGAAAAGGTTAAAGAGAAAAAGGTACAGAAAATAGGTATAAAAAGGTCAGGCGTATAGCATGTAATTTGTAGTGGAGGAAATTCAGGTAAATGTTTAAATGGTTCAGCGTGCGATATCAGTTTATCCTCAGTTCTTAAGTTTTTCAGTTTGTGTTTAGCACTCCTACTAGCAGTAATGCTGGAGCGAAGCGAGTTATTGCGGTGTAAATGCAGCAGGATGTAATATTCAGCTGGAATTATGCGCTCTGATGTTTGAAGGTTCTGTAGGCGTAGGGGGCAATACTTTGTCCAGAGTGCTTCTTAGGGTGTTGTTGTAGTGATTTACAGTCAGATCAGGGCAGAATAGGGAAGAGATTGGGGACAATGGGACATGTAGAGTGTCTGTAAGTGTACGAAGGTCGATGGCCTGTAGGTTTCTGTGCATGTGATAGGTAGGGGTGTGCTGGGATGGGTGCAGATTAGTGAGAGTGAAGGAGAGGATGTTGTTGTTAGAGAGAGGGAGAGGTGAGTTATAAAAGTTGGAGATTGAGCAGAGCCGGAAGAAAATCAAGTCAAGTGTGTTACCATCTTTGTGTGTCTGAGAGTTAGAAAGTTGAGAAAGGCCAAGAGAGGAGGTTAGAGAGAGAAGCTCGGAGGCAGATGGGGAAATGGGGCCGTTTATGGGGATGTTGTAGTCTCCCAAGATAAGGGTTGGTATGCAGGATGAAATGCAGGATCAGACTGAAGTGTGCAAAAAATAGTGACCACCTAGCATGACTAGGATTGATATGTTGGGATGTCTGCATATAAGTTATATTTTTGTGATTAGCGTAAATAACAGAATGACAGGCTACCTCAATCGGGTAATGCCTCTCTTCAAGAGCCAACTTCATGGCCAGCAATTCCCTGTCACCGGTGGAGTAATTCTTCTCTGTTGCACAGAATGCTTTTGAGAAGAAACCACAAGGAGGATCTTTATTATTTGAATAGGAACAACTCCTGCTCCTATGGAGGATACTAGTGATGATCGTGCACTCTGATGTCCGGGTGCTCGGGTGCTCTGGCCCAACACTAGGTGGTGCTCGAGTGCTCGGCCGAGCACCCGAGTATAATGGAAGTCAATGGGAGAAGACCAGGCACCCCCTGCTTGGATGAGGGGAGGGTGTCTGGTCCATAGGGAAACATCAGAAAATGGTGAAAACACCACAGAAATGGTTAGGGAACAGCATGGGGAGGATGTCTGGATGCATCTTGGACACCGAAGTCGCTGCTATTAACGATGATGGCTGACTATTATGCCACTTTTACGGAATCACAAAAATACCCCCCCAAAACCCAAGATAACATCGATTTTACAGGAAATATTGTTAGAAAACATAGATTTACTTGTACGTTAAGCGCAAGTGCTGCCAAAAATTACACGGATGAGGCACTCCCATACAACCGGTATATCATATAAAGGAGGGCCTCATTCACATTGTGGTATAATTGTGATTGATGGCCTGCTGCTGACACGCAAAAACAATAGTGGTGACGTGCTGCTGCTGAGCTGACCGTGTAAAAAATTTTGGGTGACATGCTGCTGCAGAGTTGACCGTCTAAGGGTGACACACTGATGCCGATCAAACTGTCCCAAATTTAAGGTTAACACGCTGCTGCCAAGCAGAACGTCAAAAAAATGTACGTGCGACACGCTGCTGCCGAGCAGAACGTCAAAAAAATTATGAGTGACACGCTGCTGCCGATCAAACTGTCCCAAATTTAAGGGTGACATGCTGCTGCCCATCAAACTGTCCCAAATTTAAGGGCGACACGCTGCTGCCCATCAAACTGTCCCAAATTTAAGGGTAACACGCTGCTGCTCATCAAACTGTCCCAAATTTAAGGTTGACACGCTGCTGCCACCAAACTGTCCCAAATTTAAGGTTGACACGCTGCTGCCGAGCTGATGGTCAAAAAAATTTAAGGGTGACACGCTCCTGCCCACCAAACTGTCCCAAATTTAAGGTTGACGCGCTGCTGCCCATCAAACTGTCCCAAATTTAAGGTTGACACGCTGCTGCCGAGCTGACCGTAAAAAAAATTTAAGGGTGACATGCCACTTAGCTGAACGTCTGAAACATTATAAGTGACATGTAGCAAAGCTGAGCGTGTTAAAAATTTTTGACATGCCGCTTAGCTGACCGTCTGAAACATTATGTGTGGCATGTAGCAGAACTGAGCGTGTAAAACATTATGGTTGAGGGCCTGCTGGTGAGCTGACAGGCAAAAAAAAATTAGGGTGCAGGCCCAGCTGGTGAGCTGACTGGCTAAAAAATTAGGGTGCAGGCCCAGCTGGTGGACTTCGAGGGCAGCCTATTAAGCAGTTTCATATGATGGAGGAAGAGGAGGAAGAGGACGAGAAGAGGAAGGGGTACATGATAATACAGTGTATTCAATACACCCTAAAAGCCAGATTTAAGGTTCCTTCATGTTAAGCCGCTTTCCTCTGGTGGAGTAGAGAAGTCAGGCACAATCCAGGCCTTGTTTATTTTGATAAGCGTCAACCTGTCAGCATTGTCAGTTGACAGGCGGATGCGCTTATCAGTAATTATGCCCCCAGCGGCACTAAATACCCGCTCGGACAAAACGCTGGTGGCAGGGCAGGCCAGCACCTCCAAGGCGTAGGGCGCCAGTTCGTGCCACGTGTCCAGCTTAGACACCCAATAATTATACGGCACAGAGGGATCGCTGAGGACACTGACACGGTCAGCTACGTACTCCTTTACCATCTTCCAAAATTTTTCCCTCCTTGTCACACTAGGCCGCTCATCAGGGTGAGGGTGCTGGCGGGGTGTCATAAAACTGTGCCAGGCCTTGGAGAGTGTCGCCCTGCCTTTGTTGGAACTGCTGTGTGTTCCCCTCGTCTCCCCTCCTCGGGTGGCCAAGGAACTACGTACTCTGCCGCCAGCGTTGTCAGATGGAAATTTGTGGATCAATTTTTATATGCAACTTGGTCACAACTACAGTAGTGCAGATTTTTATTAACTGTAAACGTTATAGAGCAGCCGCAAATGAGGAACTGCGGCCTAAATTAACAGTATTAAATGTAACAACGGATGTCAGCTACATAGACTTTTGAACAGTTGTAATACGCTGTTCACCTAGTGTTACTAACAGGGCACACTTGGGGTTTTTTTTGCCACCCAAAAAAAAAAAGAGCAGACGTATTTCACAATGGACTTTGGTCTTTTTGGAACAGAAACAATCTTTCTACCTACCCAAATCCTATCTCTATAGTTTAATTCCCTTCTTGGTTAAATTAAACTGCAGACGCAAATGAGGAACTGCGGCCTAAATTGACGTTATTAAAGGTAACAACGGATATCAGCTATATAGACTTTTGAACGGTTCTAATTCGCTGTGCACCTAGTGTTACTGACAGGGCACACTTGGGTTCTTTTTGCCACCAAAAAAAAAAAAAAAAATGCAGAAGCATTTAACAATGGACTTTTGTGTCTTTTGAACAATGATACTAACCCTGCCTATAGAAATTCTGAAATTCTATCCCTACACAAGTCCCTCCTTGCGCAAATGTTATTCAGCAAGACGCAAAAGAAGTACTGCGGGCTTAACAGCAGAAATTATAGCAAAGTATGTCAGGTATATAGTATACAGAGAGTATCATACAGCATGCAGCAGCAGCACATGTGGCATTAATGGCAGGCCACCTAGTGCTATTTTCACCACCTTTAAACACCCCAAAAATAATAAAATATTGCTTTGTACCAGATATAATAGCCCTTAAAAAGGCTTTTGGGTCTTTTTTTAGCGATTTCTATCCCTGCCTAGCGTGCTTCTCTCCCTACACTGTCTGTCCCTGCTTGCAGCAACTGTCCCTGGCTCGATATGTGCTGGTCACATGTCACCGGGTGCTTTATAGCACCCGATGACGCGTTCCCGGCCAGCCAATCACTGTAATGCCAGTAGCTAACATGGCTACTGGCATTACAGTGAATGCCAGAACCTCCCTGCACGCTAATTGGCTAATTAGCGTGCGGGGAGGTGACTCGAGCATGGCGCTCGAGCACACAGTGTATTCGGCCGGACATGTTCGCTCAACACTAGAGTATATGTCCTCCTCCAGAAAAAACTGCTTGGGCACATCTAGCCAATGAAGAATTGACACACAGGAAAAGGCTTGTTTGAGGGTCCAGAAAAGCTGATTTGGCCCCAGGAGCCCCTTGGCATTCATCCCTTTTCTAGCCAGAGCAGCAGTTTGGAGAACTGTGGAATAAGCTAATAATTAGCAAAACCCAGGAATTACTGAATAGTACATAAACCTATAAGCTGAGGGCAGTTCAATACAGCAGATAGGTTATCAGGATTCATCTCTATGTCATGATCTGAGATAATTTAGACTAGGAAGGATGGAAATGTTTTTTGTTTTTTTTCAAACATGCATTTTTCCAATTTAACATACCGTCTGTCCATGCATACATGCCCCTCATGTGCAGTCAGGTCAGGTGAGAAAATCAGGATGTCATCCAGATAAACTACATACTATACAGGTATGCAGGACATGAGGGAAAATGTCATTAACAGATTCTTGGAACACAGAAGGAGCATTACTGAGGCCAAAGGGCATGACAAGTTGTTCATAATGACCATCATCCAGGCTATCAAAGAATTCTGGAATCCGGGACTGTAATTTTATTTAGTCCACGGTAGTCAATACATGGCCAGTAATAACCTTCTTTTTTCTTGACAAAGAAGAATTCGGCACCAGCTGGTGAACAAGAATTTCGGATGAAGTCTCTCTCCAGGTTTTTTTTCTAATGTAGTCAGACATAGCTTGTGTTTCAAGCCGAGGGTAGACATGGCCTCGTGGACGAGTAGTTCCAGGCACCAGGTCGATAGGACAATCATAGGAATAGCAGAGTGTCAGCTTTGTTCTTGTCAAAGACATGAGAGTACCTAGTGTAGGTGGGAGGTAGGCCCCAAAGATCCTCAGGAACTTGTGGGGCTCGGGCAGGCTGAACTGATGCCAGACATCGAGAGTGACAGGCATAATTGCTATACTTACTGTAATAAAAATTAGAAGCTCTTTGCGCATATTATTGATCAAAAATACGTCGGACCATCTACCTGCTACAAGCTGGCTTCCAACACATGACTCAAAGTAAGATCCAGATATGTGACACTTCCTACTCAAATACATGCCTCTCCTGGGCTTTTGGCCTACAATTGGGCAAAGTAGGATCCAGCTATGTAATGCTACTGATCAAATGCACCAGGTAGATGGGCGGGGGTGCACAGTTGATAGGGGACGCCACTCTCCAACGGTATACAAAATTTTCCTTTTTTTTTTACTGTATGACATCTGCCTGAAGCATCTGTTAATGTATATGTTTTTGTTTTGTATACTTTAGGACCTGTTCACATCTCCTTTTTAGCTCTACGTCATGCAGATACGTTTGTACATATAATAAAAAATCATATATAGAAACATATAAAATTTTGTGGTTATTTTTTTAGCATATGCATTTCATGGATGTGCATATGTTTCATACGTTTTTAAAGCTTTGGTAATGTATTGTCTTATGTTTCCCCCCGTCTGTCATTCACTGTAAAAAATACATACTTTTCTATATATTTGTTTTGCAGGACAGAAAAGCATGGTATGCTATGTTAGTCAGTCCTGCAAAAAAAATGTACAGAAACCTAAACAGTGACAAATGGAGTCAAAAGTATGCACATTTAAACTACCTTTTCCCAAATATAGCCTATGGGTATGTCAAGCTTCTATATGTTTTTTCTTTTCCAAACGTATCCTTTTGACATACAATAAAAACGAGACATGAACGTAATGATAAAAACACAATGTGAGTCCAGCCTTAAAGGTGTATTACACCTGCCAATTTTGCGCTCGTTAGAAATCATCTGGCAGTCTAATACTGCTGCCGATTCCCAGGTGAATGAGCAAACGCTCGTTCATCGGGCAATCCAAATCTTTTCAAAAGTTAAAAAGTTAAAAAAATCATTGTTTGCAGGCGACAGATCGTGGAGTCTAATTATGATCTGCTGCCGGCAAACAATGGTTCAGTATTGGGAAGAGCGATGGTATTACGTTCACTCCTCCCTATACTGAGGAGGAGATCACTGTGTGTAATAGCAACGGTCTCCTTCGCTAGAAAACAGACGATTGCCGGGAAGTAACGCTGTCTAATACACAGCTAATGGCCTCCCTAAGCTCAAATCAAACTTTGTTTTCCTGAAGTTCTGCGTTTTGTGCCTCCCCACCAAAACACTCTACTGAATGACAATTGAACGTGTATTCTCTTATGGCCACTATTCTCAAGGTGTCCTCCAACCTGCACCTCTATTGTTCTGTTAGGGCTATTGGTTAATAGTAAGTCCAGTATGGCCGTCCCTCTGTTTGAATCCTGTACCAGAAAAATAATGGTCTTTTTTATTGCCTAGAACCTGTTTTCTTTATGAGAGCCATGGGTTTCAGTTCCCCAGTCTGTATCCTGGTAGCTGAATTGCCCTATAAAACCTCATTATGATCCATATCAACACACCACACCTTAGAGGGGGTACTGGCTCTCCTGAAAGAGACCTGCTGGGTATGAAGTCTTAGTGGCAATGCTCCTTGGGAAAATAATGGTGCTAGCAAGATGGATCACTTTCCCTGGGAGATAACTCTTTGAAACACACCACACCAGACTTTCCTGAATACCATTCCCTGGGCAAGCTCAGGAATGCTGCAGGAATTAACTGAGGTGTATTGTACATGCAAGAAGAACCAGCTAGGTTAGAAATCCAGGAGCATTCATATACAAATTCATATACATATACAGTACTGTGAAAAGGTTTTAGGCAGGTGTGGAAAAAATGCTGCAAAGTAAGAATGCTTTCAAAAATGGAGGTGTTAGTTTATGTTTATTAATTAACAATATGCAAAGTGAATGAAAGAAGGAAAAATCTAATTCAGATCATTATTTGATGTGACCACCCTTTGTCTTCAAAACAGCATTAATTCTTCTAGGTACAGTACACTTGCACACAGTTTTTGAAGAAGCTCAGCAGGTAAGTTGCTCCAAACATCTTAGATAACTAAACACAGATCTAGAGGCGTAACAAGGATCCATGGGGCCCCGTAGCAAAACTCCACCATGACTAATTTCAGCGGGCAAGTTCAGAACATGAGAAATTTACTTTTTGAATCAAATAATTTTTGTATTGATTTTCTTTTTTGCAGTAAAACAACATTAAACATAGAAAAAAGTACTTATGATCACATACATAAAATGCATGGTTAACAGAGTAGAACCCTGCAAGGGCCCTTTACAACAGAATCCCATGAAACCCTAGCCCGACCCCCATCCCTTCCCACCCCTGAACCGCATCGTGATGCACCTATAACAGTCCTCCCTCTATCACACCTAATAGGCATACATGCCTTATATATTTCTCTGTGGGTTGCATCTAAAATGACTATTGCTTTTTATGCTTATGTGATATGTCTCCTCATTTGAGAGAACAGTAAACGTCTGGAAGGCAGACCTGGAGTTTCCATCCAAGGACCCCAGATGCAGTCAAACTTTTTGAGTGTTCCTCTTTTCTGGTACACTTCCCTTTCCATACTAATTATGACATTTATGCGGGCTATGAATTCCTCTTTAGATGGTACAGCAACAGATATCCAGTATTTGGGATGAGTTTCCTAGCTTGGTAAAGCATTCTATTTATACCTAGGCTAATTCCTTCAGCTGGTTCATCTTGTATTAAACCTAATAAACATATTTTGGGCTCTGCTGGTAGTCTGATTTTGTATACATCAAATATAATATTTAGAACATCACCCCAGAAGGGTCCTATGGCAACACATTCCCAGAACATATGTAGTAGATGCGCCTCCGTAAGATCACATTTGGGACAGGAAGATGTTTCATGTATCCCCAATTTATGAAGAAGCACAGGCGTTCTATAGACTCTGTGTATGAAGTATAACTGTGATAGTCTATGTGTCTCGCATAGCGAGAGAGATGGTCCTAGGGATAGAACTTCTGTCCACTGTCCATTTGTCAGTGAACCAACATCACGTGACCATTTTTCCTTAACAGTTAATGGAAAACAGTCTTGATAGAATGACAATAGCAACTTATAGAATGCCGAAATTGTTCCCTTTGTTCCATCCCCTTTTCTGATCTGATCCGCTATTAGTGAGGCTTGTATCGTCAAATCACATGTCTTATCTTGTGCTGCCATAGCATGCCTGAGCTGTAGATATTGATAGAAGAGAGAGTTTGGTAAGTTAAACTCTTCTCTAAGCTGTTCAAAGTTTTTAAATAACCCATTGTTATATAATTGTGACATCCAATTCACTCCCTTAGTTTCCCATAAACCAAAATCTGTCAGGTTTTTTAGTTCCAGAAAACTGGGGTTGTTCCATAGTGGAGTTAGGGCATTACAACCCTGGATTTTGGTTATGTCCTTTAGTTTTTATCACACTTTATGCAACAAGGTCACACTAGGTATATTTTCTGGTGGACGGACAACAGAACCAAGTTCCAATATGTACCCTGGTGAACATGAGAAATTTATGATTAGGTTGGGTTCCCTAATTCACAGAGATAATGCACACAGTGATGTCTAGAGATAAGTTATCAAAAATTCGATTTGGCTGCTTCATGAAGTTCACGAAGAAATTCGATTTGTTACAAATTACTTTGTGACAAATCGCATTCCAATGTATGTCGTGGTACAGTGATGGAGAACGGCGATTTGGCTCATTTACTTTAATCAAGATGGCTGTGACAGCCTCTCAGCGAGCAAATGGATGTGGTGCGCATGTACTTTTTTTTTACCGCCATTACAGGAAAAATTGATTCGTTACCATGAAGCGCCAAGAAATTCAGCTTTCTGAAGAATCACATTTTTTCCAGAAATTCAGATCAATAAGGCTCACAGTGATATCAAAACAGTATCATAATATCCATGGTGATGTACAGACATAAATTGGTGATGACACAGCACAGAAATAAAGCAACATGTAATGCACACTTCCATTGTCCATATACGTCACTAACTGTGCATCCTATATGTCTGAGTGGAGATGGGCGCCCTTTATTATTGGACCCCATAGCAGCTGCTATGTCTGCTACCCTAACAGTTGCACAGTTACGGCGCATTGATATCATCACGAACACATGCCTGGAAGAGGTTTTTTGCTTGCATAGCAGATAGCAGTGGGACGTTAGCTGATTTTTTTTTTTAACTCACTTTGATGGGAAAGTAGTACTGAGGAACTATGAGTTGGGAGGAGATCGAACATTATAACTATAGGGGGCACTAAAAATAGCCACTGCAGGGGATACTCTAATAGTGGAGGCACTACAGGTGGCATTATACCTACTGGGGCACAACAGAGGCCATTAAAACTACTGGGAGCACTATAGGGGGTCGTTATAACTATTAGGGACACTATAGATCAGGGATCTCAAACTTGTGGCCCTCCAGATGTTGAAAAACTACAACTCCCAGCATGCCCTGGTAGCCGAAGAATGTACAGGCATGATGGGAATTGTAGTTGTGTAACACCTGGAGGGCCACGAGTTTGAGATCCCTGCTATAGATGTAATTATAGCTACTAGGGGCACTATTGGTGGCTTCATAACTACTGATGGTACTACGTGGGGACCTAATTACTACTGGAGGGAATTTGGGGCGCTTTATAAATACTCAGGGCACTATAGGGCATTATTACTGCTAGAGGTTCTGTGGGGGCATTATTATAATTGGGCGCAATATAGAAGGCACTCCTACTAAACGGCCCTGTCAGGGAGTGTTACTACCATTAGGGGCACTGTGGAGAGCAGTATTACTAATGTGGACACACTAGGAGAAAACTAATATTATTGGTGGGAATTTTGGGAGCACGTTGGGGATTATCTGTATCATAGCAGTATAGTATTTGGGGGTATTGGGGAACACAGCATGTACAGTATTATGGTTAGAAGCAGGAAAACACTGTTGGTGCACCAGGAGAGCAATGATAGAAAGGTAAGGAACCTAGGTTGTCTGTGTAGCAAACTCATGGCTGAAAGAAGTTATCATGGGCCAAATGGAGATGATGAGGAATAAGAACGTCTACATCAGAGGAGCCATCATTGGATGTTATAGGTATGTACATTGTGATGTATGTACTCTCCTGTATATGTGATAGCACTCAATGTAATGTCCATACAATTATGGATCAAAAATTTAACCCCTTAAAGACCACCCAATCTCTTTTGTAGTCGCTGTTTTGGAGGGAGCCCTCCTGTTCTATGATTGAACTGTAACTAGCAGCTCTGGTTCTCAGAGCAGCATTTTGCTCTACAGCCAGGATCAGAGGTAGCCCTTTGATTGCAGCAGTTTGTGACCAAAGGATGATTGAATGGGATTTTTACCTTCGAGGATCTGATTGGAGCCTGAGTAAGCCCACTGCAGGCAGCCCTGGGGACCTAGAAGGAACTGCTGTTAGGGCATACTAGTGCCATAAAGACACACAGCATAACGTATTAGCATACAGAATTATTCTAATACATAATAAGCATAAAATAATTTTATTTCACATAAAAGCAAAAAAACAAAAAACAAAAAAAAAACACTTATTAGGTATCCAAAATAACCAGCTCATTGAACAGGTTATTCAGTGTGAAATGTGAACAATATGAACAATAAAGTTAAAAAAAGCAATGTCAAAAATCACTTTTTTGTATTTGCAACACAAAAATGTATGTAAATTGCAAAATAATTTATATGTACCAAAAAAATGCAATTTCTCTCGTATAAAATTAGGCCGTATACAGCCATGTCAATTTAAAAATAAGAAAAAGTTATGGCTGCTTCTATTTTGAAAACATTCTTCATTTTCAGCATTTTTTCCATATATACTTACAATGTGGGCAGAATACTAAATATATGGTAAATATATACACATACACACATATATACTGTACATTTACTGTATATATGCACATATATATCTATATATACACAATCAATCACTCCATCAATCAGACAGCATATTTTCTCTCTGATTGTGAAATATAGGGGTCTTTTTTAGAGAAAAGGATTGAGAAGAGCTCTTGCCCATCGAATCCGTCCTTTGCTCTAATTAGACCCTTTTATCTATTAAAGCCACAATCCAGACATTTACCATCGTCCTGATCCCAGCATGAAATTAGTCACACCAAACACAAAAACGTACCTTTTACACTGTCCTTATTCTGTCCATATTACTGTAGCTTGTAATGGGTATTGCTAGAGAAGCTGAAGATGACCTGAGATGGGCTTCCTGATACCCACCTCAGGTCAACTTCACCTTCTCTAGCAATACCCATTAAACGCTGCAGTAATACCGATAACAACTATCACTAGAGAGGAATTTCTAATATATTTTCTGACAGATGAAAGAGGTTTCTGTCAGTCAAGAAAGACATTTTGTCTTTTGTCTTGTTTTTAATTAGTTTTTACAAAACGAACAAGTATTACTACACGGTTCAGGGGCAGCACTGAAATAGGTGTAGATTTTTCCAGGCTTTGTGGTTATTTGGTTTTCAATAAGAGATCATTCAATTATACTGCTCACAGGGGAGGCCTTTGAATCATTTTTGGCTGTATTTTAGATTAAAACTGAACAGGAAAGAAATGCTGCAATACTCAAAATATAATCATACCATTGGTATCAAATAACGCCCTATGTTAAAATACACCCCCGATGCACAGAGGTGTTGAGACTGGAACTAAGGGATAGAAAGAAACCATCTAGTCCATACACCCTGATAGCAGTCAAGGCCTGGAGAAGGAGACAGATCATTAACAGAAACCTGTCAGCCTGTCACCTGGAACCAGCACTGTGTGAGAGGCTGTGTGAGATCCAGTGCAGTTGTCATGATGAAGACAATATTCATATAGAGATTTCTGATAATCAATAACTAACATTTTATAGACTCTATGCAAGTGTGTGACTGAACTTTAGCTACAATGAAATCTGTAGCATGGCCCTGGAATGGTCATTCTGACATTAGGCTCCTGAATGAGGTCTGATGCAGATAAGGTAGCCGGATGATCTGAGACAGAGGCCTCTCTTTTAGACATAACAATTCTTGTGGCTCAATGATGGATTTTAACTCCTGGTGTTACTGTTTAAAGTGTACAAGGCATGCAATATTGGAAGGGGACATCCATGCGGCTTAAAAGTCCTTTGGCTTGGCAAAAATCAAGGGCCCTGACCATCTCTACTTGGTTCTTTGAGCAAGAAAACTTTTTCCTGTTTTTCAACCTCAATATTTTTTACTATCTTTGGAAATCTTTTATACTCTAATACTCTTCTGCTTGTGAGACAATAGACTTTTGTTTACAGAAAGTGCCGATTTCCTTATCAGTTTTGGTGGAGAATGCATGCAAGTCCAGCAGTCTCTAGGTTTCTTATCAGTCTCTCCTCCTACTCTGTAGGTCTTGCTTCGGGGCGCTTAGGCTTCAAGAGACATTGCCGATCTCTCTCTGACAGGTGACTCTTTTTCTTTCCTTATAATTGTTAATTGTAGTTAATTGTCGGTGCACTACTAACTGGTTGCAAAGTTTGGGGTTAGGACATCCCTCACACACTGTGGCTGTCTTGAATAAGCCTTAAAGTGTCCCACAGCTGTGTTTCCAAGATGTCAGTGAGCACTACTGCCTCAAGTGTACTAACTACCACATAACAATTCAGCTCCATCCATGGGTAGCTTTCAGTGTCACCGTCCAGTTATTTTAACTAATAACTTTTGTGGCTGGCACTGCAACCTGTGCAGCTGCACAACTGGTCATTGCTCCACAAATTGGGTGGAGTGCCCTACATTTAGGAAGCAAATTAGGAAGGTATGGGGTTATATCTTTGGGAAATATAGAGAGTGGAGTAAGTCTAGGACTATGGCCACGGGTGCCAACAGGAAAGTAATGCAATTGTACTACACTAAGGGTGAGGGAGGTGTTTGCAGGCTCTATCCAGTTGTGCATAAGGGTAACCTGAACAGTGACAATGGTGACGAGAGCATTGAGCCTAATGATGGTGTTTTACTTTACCAGTATCTGGAATCCCATGAGAACACCAAAAGGGAAAGATTATAGGAGAGTGGCAAAGGTCCTGGTAGTCAAGTAATGACTGGGTCCCAGACTAAGCAGCATATGAAGATGAAGAGAGGGAGCTGCTACCTCCATAACCTTCCACATTTTCATAGATTAGTTACCTTTTGCTTTGCCTGGTTTATATGGATTGGTATGAACAAGATTAAACACTGGATTCGCTTCCAAACTTCTCAGAATAAATGCACGTGCCTGGGGTTGTTCTGGACTCCAAGGTGACTCTACTGAGACAAAGATGCAGCCAGTACACCATGCAGGCAGCATTCCTTCTCAGTGATACAGTTCCGTGCAGTTAAAGGGGTTATCCAAACTTGGAAAACCTACCCAAAATGCCCCTAATACAGAGAATACTTACCTGGTCCCCGTGATGCAGTGCAGGTAACCATCATGGCCTGCTATTGGCTGCACACTCCAAACCCCCCTTTCCCCAACGGATGTTGTGATCTGTACGCCTGGGAGATCCAGCAACAGCCATGGAGGGATCTGGAAGGACACAAGCATCGGGAACCAAGTAAGTTTTCTCTGCTTGGGCATTGTGGGTGGGTTTAACCCTTTTAATTGGGTAGAGATCTCCTCTGTAAGTGTAATTCTCACATTGTCGGCATTCTTGAAGGCATGTGGTTCAAAATTCCTCACTCATGTACAGCTGAATCTGAGGATTTCACCCAGTCAGCGGCCTCTCTGTTTATCATTACAATAAGGGTCTTATCGTTAATCGCAGGGGATCTCAGGAGCAAATCTCTTAGTCCCAGCAGGAGTGGAAGAGGTAAGCAGGATACAAATCTGTCCAAACATTAAAACATGTGAATGAAACAGTGACATAAGTCATAGCACAACAATCATACAGCTGAAGTAACTTTCCTTCTGTTTGTTTTGCAAATAGGGATGTGATCTTACATACATATGCTTGTGTGTTGTTTATTTGTGATGTTGGATATCCTTTGTTCTAATGTGAAATTCTATTCTACAGCTATCATAGCATAAAATAATGGACGATGATGTCTCTTCCATCTAATCTTTTCTTCCCAAATGACCACCTTATCTTTGGATATTCTAGGACAGATAGGCTTCTAGCCATTCATACATGCATGTGATATCACTCGTAGGAGTCAGGGCATTTTCAAATTAGTATGCTGCTTTTTGGGGATTTACATATCAATGGGCTATCAAGTGAAGGTGGCTGAGCTGCAATACCATGCATAGCCACAATACAATGTACGGCGCTGTGCTTGGTAAGCTGCGAGGAGGATCTTCTCAAACAGATGGGTTTGCCGGTAGTCAGGCCCCAGCTGGTCTCATATTGATGACCTATCCTGAGGATAGTCCAACAAAATTTAAATCCCAGGGAACCCCTTTAATGAAGATAGTATCACTGATCGCATGGAACGCTAATAGACTATAAAATCTCAAATTTTATTGTATCTTACTAAAATAATGGGGAAAAAAAAACAAATAATGGCCCTAGGTCCTAACTCGGACCTATAGGGAGTGCAATCCTCAGCCACCGATTTATTTAATGGTGGAATCCTGAGAAATGTCACAACCTACTAAATTAATTAAGGTTAAAATATTTGTAGGGTACTGGAGTATACCAATGAAGATATGGTTGGTGGTAGTGCGCCCTGCGTCTGTGGGCATTCAATCCACGCTGTCCAATACAAAAGGGTCCCCCTAGCTATGACTTAGTTAATTCAGCGCCATTCATGTCTTGGGTCAAACACTGCTGTGCTGTGCTCTACGCGTTTCACCATAAACCTATGGACTCATCAGGAGCAGCACACTGTCCCAAACAAACAAACATATACAGGGCCAGCCCCCGTTGTCTACGGGTGGTGGCACCGGCGCTATGACGGCCGTGAATGAAGATAGCATTTAATGAAGATTTAATGAAGATAGCATTTAGACAATATGTCATTAAATCGGGGAAAAAGAAAATGACAAGTTTGTTTCAGCGCTGATTAACTTGCAACAGAATGACTACAGTTTATATATTAGTGTATTTGATGGTAAATGCACATTTAGTGTTTTTCTTTTGGAGCTCCAGTACAGGTTTATGTGTGTTTTTGATAGAAAGTTGAGAAAATCTTAGACGTTTTAGAAGTATGTGTTAAAGACCACATACACATTAAAGTACTTTTAGCTGAACCTGGTGAGAATGGGGACTCTAACGTGTGGGTAGCTCCCGACTCTCCCCTCAACAGATGTTGTTGGGAGAGAGAAGGATCGGGAGAAATTAATACTTTCACATGATCTCCTAAGACAGGGGTGACCTTACAGACACAAAGAGCCACAAAAAAAAACCGCATGACCACCAGGAGCCACAAGGTATACATTTACAGAAATATGGGTGCACACGACAGTATTACTGCAATTGAGTTTTCAAACATTTAAAAGTGTATTTAAACCACCTTTCAGATGACCGCCCCATGCTCAGAAGACACCCCCATGCTCAGACGACCGCCCCATGCTCAGACGACCGCCTCATGCTCAGACGACCGCCCCATGCTCAGATGACCGCCCCATGCTCAGACGACCGCCCCATGCTCAGACGAACGCCCCATGCTCAGACAACCACCCTCATGCTCAGATGACACCCTCCTGCTCAGTTGACCGCCCATGCTCAGATGACCCCCCCTTTATGTGCTGAGATCATGTGTGTGTGTGTGTGTGTGTGTGGGGGGGGGGGTGATTTGACATAGAGGAGATCTGACCATGGGGGGGTGTCCGATTTTTGATGTGTGATGTGAGCACTGGGGAATGGGGGGGGCTTATTTTGTGGGTATGATGAGGATTTGGGGGGTCTTATCTGAGCTTATACTACCCCATCAGTACTTTAATAAAATAACTGCTCTCTTCCAGGCATTTACCTTGCCTGCCGTTCTGACCTTGGGGCTCTCTCCACAGTGACCTGATGTGCACAGCGTCAGGTCAGAGCGCGGACCTTCCACGTACAGGACGCTGTGCACGTCAGGTTGAAAGCGCAGCTGGGAGGAGCCAAGTAGCAGAGTTAGCTCCCCTGCGATCCACAGAATAATGGCAGAGGTGAGCGGCCGTGCCGCCCCCCTGCAATCCACAGAGTAAGGGCAGAGGTGAGCGGCCACGCCACTCCCCTGCGATCCACAGAGTAAGGGCAGAGGTGAGCTCCCACGCTGCTCCCCTGTGCCCTGCGAGCCACAAAGGCAGCCGCGCCGCTCCCCTGCGAGCCGCATGTGACAGGGGAAGGAGCCACATGTGGCTCGTGAGCCGCGGGTTGGCCAACCCTGTCCTAAGAGATAAACTTCCATTAGATATATCTGGCAGTGGCTTTCACTGTTACAACACACATACAGTACACGTGTGGGTGAGCGGAACATGTATGCGGACTGGGAGATATGGATGTCAGCATACAATCGTTTGGCCGACAGCTATTGAATGTGCATGACCAGCTTTAGCAAAGGATTATGATAAGCCTTCTCAAATAGCCTTGAGGAACACTGATAAGAGAAAAAAAGGTGGGGGGGGTGCATAACTGCTAGAAGCTGCTGGAGAAAAAAAAGTTAAATGATTCCAAGAATCAAGTAGTTAACTAGATAATGCGGAGTACTGATCAAGATTGCACTGGTTAATGCGAATAGCAGGAAATTTACTTCAACCATGATTGTGACTGACTAGTGTCACTGTTTCAAAACTCTTCTTAATGATTGGACAGGTTTGTATCTTGCTCACCTCTTCATCGCGGCTGGTTTCCATTTTTCAGTACCATCTAAGCTCTGGTATTTTTACATCTAGAGGATTCTTATATTGACAGAATTTTGAGGATTTACTAATGTGTCTGCGCCAAAAATCTCTCTAAAAAGTGTTGCAATTTGGCACTTCAAGGGTTAAAGGGGTATTTCCATCACAGACAATGGGGGCATATCACTAGGATATGCCCCCATTGTCTGATAGGTGGGGGTCCCACCTCTGGGACCCGCACCTACACTGAGAACAGAGCGGGAAAAGTGAATGGGAGTGGTGGCCGCGCAAGAGCAGTGCACTCCCATTCACTTGTATGGTGAGAGCGCTTGGCGGTGGACGGACTCCGGGAAACTCAGGGTCCTCCAGCAACCACTCTCCCCGCTTGGTTCGGGGCATAGGTGTGGGTCCCAGAGGTGGGACCCGCACCTATCAGATAATGGGGGCATATCCTCTGTAATGGGAATACCCCTTTAATACACTATTTTCTGACATGCTCAACAAGGGGATGGAGCTTAGCTGAAAGTGGGTAGGGCTTTGTGGGAAGTGGGTAGGGGCCAAATGTGCCATTTTACACCAAAATTTCAGCGATATCTGGCATAAACGTCTGGCTCAAAGTAAACTAATTGGAGTCATAGAAAAGTCTCCATCCCTGTACCACATTCATCATCCAACCTGAGCCCCTCTGATAAACCTGCTCCAAGTCTAGACAGGCTAAGTTCATGCCATCTACAGGCTTAGTAAATCTGGGCCACAGTGTCCTTTTTAACTCTTTAATGACCGGGTCATTATCGTTTTTGAATTTTCCTTTTTTTTCCTCCCCAAATAACAAGAGCCATAATTTTAATAATTTATGAGAGCTTGTTATTTGCGGGACAAGTTGTATTTTTTATTGGCACCATTTAATTTATACATGTCTTGTATTTCAAAACAGGAAAAAAAATAATGTGGGGTGAAATTGAAAAAACACACACAATTCCACCAAGGTTTTCTGGGTTTTGATATTACGGCGCTAACTGTGCACTAAAAATTACAATATGTCGTTATTCTGTTGGCCAGTACGATTACAGCAATACCACATTAGTATAGTTTGTCTTTTGTTTTACTACTTTAATAAAATAAAAACCTCTGAAAAAATTATTTTTCCTTGCATCGCCATTTTCAGACAGCCATAACTTTTTCATATTTCTGTCTACAGAGCTGTATGAGAGCTTATTTTGCAGGGTGACCTGTACCATTTTTGACGTACATACTGCTTTTTGATCACTTTTTAACCTTTTTTTGCAGGGACAAGGTGAAGAAAAAAATGGGGAATCACAAATTTTCATTTTTTGTTAGTGTTCACTGTGCAGGAAAAATATTTTTATATTTTAATAGTTTGGGCATCTTGGGATGCGGCAATACATGTTATGTTTATTTCTATATGCAAAACTGGGAAAGGGGATGATTTGAATCTCCACAGTAACTTTTAGTCTTCTTAGGGAACTGGAACCTGCGATCTTCTGTTTGCTTGTCCCATACAACGCAATAGAATACTATCGCAGTCTGTGGGATCTAGAGATACTACCTGGTGAGCCATGCCTTGTGCACAGCATTATAGGCAGTTGACCATAACAGGCCTGGAAACCTTTAGAAGACGCCAGGCTTTCATGGTAACTGACCTGCGATTTTGCTGCGGGGCTAACCCCACAGATGTCGGCAATCTGAGGGGTTAAATGATGAGGATAGTGGTTATCACAGATCTCGGTCATTGTGGCCAGGTGATGGCTCTATTATACCCACCATGTATAGAGGGAGATCAGCATGTGAACTTGTTGCATAGAGCACCTTCAGCATAATGGTGTACATGTACGTGATTATGCTTTAAGGAGTAAATGTAAACAATAATTGCTTTGCTGTCTGAAGTCTCAAGGTCAAATGTTGCTCTTTGCATTTTTATCAGCATTTGCACATACTGTAGTCTCCAGCTTGTGAAAGCGGCATGGAAGTTATTGAATATTAGTGCTTATGTATATGCAAAAGGGAGAACTGTTTCTAATAACCAATAGCTAATATGATGATTTTCTTTATCAACGATACCACAACCTGGAGGCACCTGTTTGAGACTATGCAGATTGTGTACTCGTGGACACATGATCCACCCTATCAGGTGAACGCTGTAAAGAAATATATGGCTTTCACAAAATACCATTTTTGGTCACCTTGCCTCGCAAGTGTAAAAATGTAAAACCAAGTAACATAGTAACATAGTTTGTAAGGCCGAAAAAAGACATCTGTCCATCCAGTTCAACCTGTTTTCCTACAAGTTGATCCAGAGGAAGGCAAAAAAACCCTGTGAGGTAGAAGCCAATTTTCCCCACTTTAGGGGAAAAAATTCCTTCCCGACTCCAATCAGTCAATCAGAATTACTCCCTGGATCAACGACCCATCTCTAGTAACTATAACCTGTAATATTATTACCCTCCAGAAATACATCCAGGCCCCTCTTGAACTCTTTTAGTGAACTTACCATCACCACCTCCTCAGGCAGAGATTTCCATAGTCTCACTACTCTAAATCTCACTGATCAAAAAGTCCTATGTACCACAAAATGGTGCCACTTAAACAGTCACCGGACAATCCCCAATCAGAAAATGGCAATAGGATTTTTTTCTTTTAAAAAATGCTTTTACTGTATAAAACTTAACAAACATTAAAAAATAGACATATTAGGTATT
This sequence comes from Rhinella marina, assembly GCA_900303285.1. Lineage (NCBI taxonomy): Eukaryota > Metazoa > Chordata > Amphibia > Anura > Bufonidae > Rhinella > Rhinella marina. The sequence continues at coordinate 25,125 of ONZH01017154.1, forward strand.
ACAATGACCCCTCAGTTCATTGCCGTAAAAAAATAAAATAAATAAAAACTGTGCCAAAACAGTCATTTTTTGGTCACCTTTCCCCAAAAAGTGTACCCAAAAATGGTACCAAGAAAAACGTCAACTCTTCCCGCAAAAACCAAGCCCCTACACAAGATGATCAGCATAAAAATGTAAAAAAAAATGGCATTCAGAAAATGGAGACACAAAAAAGATGCTTTTATTGTGTGAAACTGAAATAGATTTCTTAAAAAAGTAGCCATTTTAGGTGTCGCTGCATCTGTAACGACCTGCTCTATAAACATATCACATGATCTACCCCCTCAGATGAATGCCATCAAAAACAAAAAATAAAAACTCTGCAAGAACAGCCATTTTTGGTGACCTTGCCTCACTAAAAGCATACTATTGAGCGATCAAAAATCATATGTACCCCAAAATAATACCAATAAAACTGTCAGCTTATCCCGTAATTTTTATAAATAAAGGTAAAACATTTTAACTCAAATTTATCACTAACATGAAGAAGAATGTGTCACGAGAAAACAATCCCAGAATGTCCTGGATAAGTAAAAGCTCTAGAGTTACCATATAAACTGACCGAGGTGAAAAGTGTCTCAGTACTGAAGTGGTTAAAGCATGGGTGTACAACCTTTTTTGGTAAGAGGACCATACTGTCATAACTGTCTATTTGAAGGAGCCGCAAAAAAGGTTGGGTTGTTTTCATCGGCCTATTACACAAGCTGATGCAAAGTGCATGTGGGAGGAACAATACTGGAAGAACGTCTATTACACAGGAAGATGTGCTGACAATAATCATGGCTCTTGATGAAATATGCAAATCAGATTATATGGGCCACTTATTAGGAAGAAGGGCTCCTATGAACAACAGTTTCAAATAATTGGCCCAACAATCATGCAGTGTAATACGGTCTAAGGGTTCATGCACAGGAACGTATATTCTTTCCGTGTCCATTCTGTTTTTTTCGGACCATATGCGGAACCATTCATTCATTTTTCCACAAAAAAAAAACGGGTTACTCCATGTGCATTCCATTTCTGTATTTCCGTATTTCCGTTCCGCAAAAAAATAGAACATGTCCTATTATTGTCCGCATTACGGACAACTATAGTACTGTTCTATTAGGGGCCAGCTGTTCCATTCCGCAAAATATGGAATGCACACGGACATCATCCATATTTTTTGCTGATCCATTTTTTTTGGACCTAAAGATACATACGGTCATGTGCATGAGCCCTTAACTAGCAACATTTCCTTCCCTGCCATCCTACCTCCTATTCATAAATGATCGCTTTCTTTAACTACTTCACTCATTGGTTATCACCAGCTCCTGTTCCACAGTGATAGGAATTATATCTATGCGACAGGCGCTATGCTGTAACCAATAAGCACTTTCCCTTACTAGTGTGAAAGGGGCTCATTGGTTAGCCCTTTCACCCCTTAACACATCACATATATGTGCGCCATTATGCTGAAGGGGGTTGCATGGAGTGGCTGCCGTGCTGAGCCCACTCCATAGGTGAGTACCAGTACCAGGCACCTGAACGTAGTAACCCCTCAGATGCCCCAGTCAATAGTGATGGTGGCATGTGGGGTTGGGCAGTGAGAGGCTCTGCCTTCTGATCAGAGACCCCACAGCAAAATTGCGGTCTCTGATCAGTTACCTGACAGCCTGAGGTCTTCTGAAAGTTCCCAGGCCTGTCATGGTTAACTGCCTGTAAAGCCATGCATGAGGCACAGTTCAGCAGTCAGCATCTCAGAATCCTGTAGATTGCAACAGTACTCTATTGTGGCGTATGGGACAAGTAATCAGAAGATTGCAGTTTTCAGTCCCCTAAGGAGACTAAATGTTACTGTGGAGAAAGTAAAAAAATATATATATATATAAATATATAAGAAATTCAAATCACCCCCATTCCCAATTTTACAAATAAAAAGAACAACAGGTATCACTTTGTCCCAAAATGCCCAACGTTTTAAAATATAAAAAAATATTTTTCCTGTGTGGTGAACACTGTAATGAAAAAATAAAAATCCCAAATTAGCCATTTTTTGTTTACCCTCCCTCCAAAATTGAATAAAAATGATCAAAAAGACATATGTACCCAAAAAGATACCAATAAAAACTACATGTCGCCCCGCAAAAACAGCCCCTTATACAGCTCTGTACACAGAAATATGAAAAAGTTATGGCTGTCAGAAAGTGGCGATGAATACAAAAAATTGTTTTTTTTAAAGTAGTAAAACAAAATAAAGACTCTACAAATTTGGTATCGCTGTAATCGTATTGACCAACAGAATTAGGAAATAATGTCATTTTCAGCAGTGAATGCCGTAATATCAAACCCCAAAAAACCTTATTAAAATTGTGGGTTTTCTTAATTTCACCCCACAAACAATTTTTTCCCCACTTTCCAATGCAAGACATTGTAAATTAAATGGTGGCATTAAAAAATACAACTTACAAGTAATCATATGGCTATTTGAATGGAAAACGGAAAAAAAAATGAATGGCTCTAGGAATGTGGGGAGAAAAACGAAAAGGTCTAGTCCTTAAGGGGATAATGATCATCTTAAAAGGGGTTTTCCCATCTATTTGTTGCATCTCGCTAGAGTATGCCACAAAATGGCAGGTCCCACCACTGGGATTCACTCCTCTTTCGAGAACAGAGCTCCCAAAGTGACGGAGAGGGCATCATGCAGGGGTGGCATGCTCTGCATTCGCTGCTATTAAATTTCCAAAAGTAGCCAAGCCGGAACTCAACCCAAAAATATATATATTTTTCATTTATTTTCCAGTTGGCGTGGGCATTTTTGTTTCTTTTTATTTTTCTTTTATTTTTTTCATTATATATTTTTGCTAATTTTTAATATATTTTGCCACATAATATGGCCCCCAAAGGGTCATTAAAATTCCTCTGGGGGACATTGACACTTTTTGGATTTTGCATTTTTCTATTGTACCTCAGTCATCCAAAGGAGCACAGTTACAGGGGAAAACAGTCCCATGTGGTTGTGCATTGTACTGTCTGCTAAGACCCTGCATCCCTGCTAACCCTAGACACTAGGGTTGTCACGATACCAACATTTTGATTCGATTTCGATACCATAAAATAGTATTGTGATACTCGATAACTTTCGATACCAAGCAAAAAAACAAAAATAATAATAAAAAAAAAAAAAACGGCCACGTGCATTTCGCATTTTTATGGTCTTTTTTCTTGCCCATAATAGCACAGTCCTATCCTATTTTTTTTGGGGGGGGGGGAATTGCATGTTTTTTTTTTTTTTTTCTGTTACAGTATTCTCAGCATAGGCGATATTTTTAAATTTCACATTTGCAAGCATAAATAGTTTAGACTTTTACAGGTGTAATATGTTTATTTTTTTATTGTTTATATATTTTATATGTAAAATTGAGAAAGGGGGTGATTTCAACTTTTAATATATTTTTTTAACTTTTTATTTAATAACTATTAGCCCCCTTAAGGGGCTAAAACCTGGGATCTATCTATCCCTTGTCCTATTTACCCTAATAGAGCTCTATTAGGTTGAGTAGGATTTTACACTGTCCCTGCTGCCCTGTGCTTTGTACACATAGCAGCAGGGAGCTTACCTTGGCAGCCAAGGCTTCAGTAGCGTCCTGGCAGCCATGATAACTGATTGGAGCCCCACAATTTCACTGCTGGCATCCGGCCTCAGTGACAAGGATCCCGCCGAACCGGTTCGTGGGATCCCTGTCATTCTGGACTGGTGTCAGCTATATGATATGGCCGGCACCTGCCGCCTAAATTTGTATTTATGGCTTAGTTATGTGCATTGGTGGCGCAGTGGCCACAGCCCCTCACCTCCTCCTCAGTACTACCTTCTCATTTTTGGCCAGTGGCAGCCACGTCACAGTGGGGAGGAACTCACTCCTTCTCCGCTGTGCCGGCTGATGAGAACATGGTGCGTGCAGAGGGTGGCACCCTGTTATGTAAGAGATACTAGGAAAATAGCAAAAATCCCGGTTCAATGATTAAGAGATGTGTTCCATATAGTGCATCTCTGTATGCTTAGTCATGCAGTTAGTTGTTATACTTGTTAGTCAATGATTAGGACTACCCACATGACGTCTAAGCAGAGATCTTTAAAATAGGTTTAAATGGACAAATAACTAGTTATCCTGAATAGAGATGAGCGAATCTATTCGCCGCTTCGTAGATTTGTATTGAATTTTTGAAATTTTCAGCTGCGAAGCAAATCCGAATTTCTTTGGATTCGCTTCGCATTATTCGTAAATCTTCTCAAAATTTAACACACTAACGATACGTACGATAGGTATGAAACATACTCATTCTGCGTGAGGCGGGACAATTACGATACGCCCCCCTCAGAACTGGAAAAAACCAGCCCGGCCCACCGGGATCTAACTGTTTTGCACGTATAGGGAGTAAAGACTCCTCCCTCAGTACTCCACCCTCCTCTGAAGTCTGAACCAGTTTAGACCAGCACTGACCTCAGAGCAAGAGGCAAGCATCATGGCAAAAAAAACAGCTGCGTCCAAATTGGAACGAGATGTATTTTGGGGACGACTTACCTGAACCACCACCCGCTCAAGACATCATGGTGTCACAACTCTGCCAGAGAAACCCAGCTTTAGTGCCTGTGTCTTCCTTACCACCTGTTGAGGTTGCTTTTGCTGCGACTCGTGAGGTGGCTGGAGCGTCTGTTTTGCCTCGTGCGGCTGGAACGTCTGCTTTGGCTTGTGCGGCTGGAACGTCTGCTTTGGTTCGATCGGCTGGAACGTCTGCTTTGGCTCGTGCAGTTGGAACGCCTGCTTTGGCTCATGCAGCTGGAACGTCTGCTTTGGCTCGTGCGGCTGGAACGTTTTCTGTGGCTCGTGCGGCTGGAGGGTCTGCTGTGGCTCGTGCAGCTGGAGGCGGCTGGAGCGTCCACTTTGCCGCCCAGGAGGAGATTCACCCCTTCCATACACCAGAACCCAATTGTTCCACCATCTGTGACGGCCCATGCACAGACTCTCTGGGACTATAAAACCGCAGTGGAGGACTGGGTCATACAGGTACTCGACCAACCTAGGCCGGGAGATCCTTCATTGGAACGGCGAAAGGGAACTGTGATTTGATTTTCCGTTGGGAGAGCAGGATGATGAGGATGGAAAGGAATATTTTGTGGGCCGCAGGTCGGTGAAATGGCTGTACCTGCCACAACATCGGCATAGCCTGTACGTGGGGGATCAGGTGGAGTACACCCCCATGGCGTCCCTGAAAGGCCCATTTGCGACCAGGGTTACCCTTCTTTCAAAGCCTCTGGTGCCTACAACGGAACCAGAAGTGTGGCCGGATGAACCACCATGTCCAGGACGCTTGCGTTGCCTGCAGGAGTTCACAGATGGCGTCCTCTGGTTCAGGGAAAAGCCACAGCCTCAGCCGGAGCCTCTGATTCCTGGACTGCCAGACCCACCACCACCACAGTCCTTACAGCTGGGTCAGCTGACCACGTTATCGTTCACCTTCCAATCCACGGTGGTCCATCAATACCAGCTGCCGTGGAAGATGAAGCCAGCAGCAGCCGGGGAAGCTGGGGCTTCTTTCCTGCATGCAACCTTTCCGGAACCACTGCAGCGGGAAGTCCTTACCCCTGCTGTCCCGACAGGAGCATCCGGAAAAGCAAAAGGAGAGACTCAAACGTATATCTGAGCCTTTTATGCTTGCAAATGTGAAATTGATTGCACTAAAATGTTTGCATACTTATGTCTTTGCTGTATTTTAGTTACATTGTTTTTAATGGTTCAGCACTTTAGCCCATTGTGTGTATTCTTTTTCTGGTACTGCAATGTGTCCTATTATGCACTTATTGTAATGTGTTTTTAGTAAATTATTCACTTATTGATAGCAGCAGTGAGCACCTTATTTTTCTAGTTCATATGGACTGCCTCTAAAGACTGTACCCCCCGGCCTAGCCTCGTGCGTATGACGCATTCGCGCGTCAATACTACGCTAAGGATTTGTACGCACTTTTGTACGCTAATGCTTACGTATTGCGTACTTTTAACTACACTGACTGTATGTACGTAATTTGGGCAGGAATGTTCGCAATACTACGTTTGGGTTTTTTTAACGTATATTCGACGAATAAGTTCGTTTAAATACGAATTTTGTCAGAAATTTGGCGAATATTCGTCGAAGAAAATTTTGAATGATTCACTCCTCCTGCTCTATGCAATGCTGTCTGCATTTTCATGGTGATGGGTTCCCTTTAGGCCTCTTGGTATAAAAAATCTCCCTGTCTGTGAGGCACCTATAGCTCTGTAGGTTCTGGGCTTTCTGGCATATAAACATAATCCCAGAATTACATAAAATTACAGAGAAATTGACCCTCCGGTGTGACTAGGATACAACCATATATGAATGTGTATGCCCAGAGGCAACAAGATGCACTTGTCACACCAAACTACTACTGAATCTATTTGTCCCTGGGCATAAAGATTCATAAACATAATTCCAGAACTACGGTGAAGACAAGCACACAAAGCAGTAAAACAGATGGAGAAAGGGGGATAAAAGTCTACATAACAGTGCAGATTTATGTCATTCGGGGTGTGTGGAAAGGTGGGTGACAGTCCTTGTAATGATGGTTATCGGTGGTGGATACTCAACTAGAAATGTTTGCTCGGGCAATGTTCGACCCATCCAGACACCCATCAGTCAGCCGACAAATGAGCAAACACTAATTTCTCCACTTATCGGATAATTTATGGGAGCAGAAAAAGGTTTACTGGTCTCTAAAACCAGGTGACGATCATCTTGTTTTACTGTAAGTTGACGCTCATTATGGCCCCACATTGGGCAATATAAAAGGACCTTTCCTTGTGCTGATAATAAGACACCTTAGAAACATCTGGAAATGAGACCACAGGACTATGTTAGGTAATCTATAGGGCATCTGTCTGTGTACAAAAACCTTCCCAAACCAGTCTAACACCCCCAGGGTAGATGGGAGTAGCTAGATATTTGAAGAAAGTTGAGACGTAGGTCCTATATGGGCTTATACAACGCCAGGATCTACCACTGTGGACATTGCCCAGTTTACAAGACTCTTCACATCAATTCCAAGCTCTGCACTGACTGACCACTGGTCATAAAGATTTGACATGAGATGACACTGGTGGAAAGCACATGAAGACGGGACCCCTATTCTATATGTGACAATTAGTAAGTGATCTGCTGACACTCAAGCAGTTAACCCATTTTTGACCAGGCAATTTTTATAATTTTTTTCATTGTCGCATTCCAAGAGCTATAACTTTTTTAGTTTCTTGTGGATATAGTCCTATGAGGTCATGGTTTTTGCAGGAAAAGTTGTAGTTTATATTGGCATCATTGTAGGGTACATATAACTTATTGATTAATTCTTATTAACGCTTTTGGTGGAGAACATTGAGTTTTTATGTTGTAAATTTTGTGACAATCACTTTGTGGCATGAATAACATAATTTGACTCCGTGGGTCAGTACCAATAAAGTGATATCAAAAACACACATTTGTTTTTTAAGTTTTACTATTTTTGAACAATAAAACCCTTGTTTTTAACAAATAAAATGTTCTTGCATCGCTGCATCCCAAGACCCAACCCATAACTTTTTTATTGTGCTTTCTATGGAAATGGGCTTTTTGCAGGACAGCTTGTAGTTGTCATTACCATTATTTGGGGATACATAATGTTTTTTAATGGCTTTTTAATCATTTTGTTTTATGTAGATCACCTTGTGGGATAAATTACTTGATAATTGTGTAGTGTGGGTAAATATGGATGCAGTGAAACCAAATATGTGGAGGGGATTTTAGTTTTGAAAATTTTTTTCATTTCAAAGGATTTTTTTAATGGAAAAAAATACCAAATTAAAGTGTATTTAATTCTCAATTTTAGCCACTTATTAGTCCCACTTCTGTAACAGACTGTACTATTTTTGTAATACGGTGTATTATGCTAAATCTAAATTGTAGGCGGGGATGGGCTGTCAGTCCTGTGTGATTTACCATTTTCTACACCTGTTTTAGATCAAAAGCTGTCTAACATTTAGAACTGGCGGAGCATCCTCTGAGGTTATGAGGAGGCTGGCGCCTCTTCTTAAGTTTAGGGGTTTATTAACACACCGCTCTTAATAAATGTGTCCCTGAGTGTATAATAGTGTTCTGCGAAATAACCCATCTACATTCACAGTCTAATCAAGGCAGACATCCATAATACTGAGCCAGTCAGAGCCACAGCCCATTCTGTGCAGGATGCCACAAAAACATATAAGAGTAATGGATCCGTCAGCAGCAGCTTGATGATGGTATCTGGTAGCAAAAGCAACAATGAACAGAAAATAATGGCATAGATCACATTTACCAATAATGGAATAGATCACATAGAGCTATTCATCACCAGCAAAAGAGTGTCCCTTTACATATTAATGCGACCAGTATATGAGACACAGGATTAGCAGAGATTTCATAGTGAACTTTTTAATAGGCAACCCTCTCTCCACTCAACTCCTGAAAAATTCTGATGCTGGCTTTTCACTCAAGCTGTGACTGGAGTAGAATACATCATATATCAGCAGGAAAGAGATTTTGGTACTGGATGTGACTGACGTGTAAGACTAGATGTCAGCAGGGTTATGACTGCAGCTCTAGATGTGACTGGAGTATAAGACCTGATGTAACAGCAGAAGGGTGACCAGCTCTAGATGTGACTAAAGTTTAAGACATAATGTAAGCAGGATTGAGACTGCAGCTCTAGATGTGACAGGGATATAAGACATAACAGCAGAATAGTGAATGCAGCTGTAGAGGTGACTGCAATATAAGGTGTTCCGAGGAATAGCCTGCCAGAGTGTATCATATCCAGATACAAGACACACATGTAGTTGTAGTCTGACAATAGTATTGGGTTTAGGGCTCATGCACACGACCGTGTCTGTATTGTGGCCCACAAACTTGAATGGGCCCGCAATCTGGAAGGTCTGATGCGGAACAAAGGCACAGAACCCCACTGAAGCACTACGCACTTTTTTGCGTTGCAGACGGATCACAGACCCATTCAAGTTGAATGGGTCTGGATCTGTCTGCAGAATCCACACAGATGTTGCCTGTGCATTGGGGACCACAAATTGGAGATTGTATGCAGATATAACATGTAGAACTGATGAATCATTTGACTGAGATGATTTATAAAAAAAAACATTAAATTTTGTGCTTGTCATTACATGTTGATTATTAGTCCATATTTATGGGTCTGTAGGATAATCGTGTAACATGGCGGTGGAGAAAGAAAGCAGTGAGCTCAACAACTTGAACATCAGCAAAATCGTCCAGGATGGAACCACCACAGCCCCCCAGAAGAACAATAAGTTGTCATGCTGTGCATCACTAAAGGTAAAACCATTTTTATGGCTGGTTATTACAAGAGGTCATAATAAGATAGAATACCACCCCCCCCCACACACACACACACACACACACCTGATGAAAAATAAGGAAGTTCTTTAAAGAGGTGCCCAGAGACCAGGAACCCCTGTTGAGACGGCTAGGCAGAGTGCAAAATTTAAAAAAAAAAAAAGTCACACATGTCACACATGCTCTGAGTCTACCACCCATTCCCTTCTCGTACGCTTCTGGTTCCTACTGGACAAGAAGTATGATGGGCCATCTAAATACATGTCACTAATGCCAGCCGATCAATGCCCTAAGCGGTGGCAGAATTCACGTGTCATGAACACCTTACTGCTAACATGCATGTAGATGGAATCCCTTTCTCACTATGGAAACAACAAAAACTCTCATCTTCGCCCTGATCCATTCCCACCTACTTAATTGTAACGCACTAATTGGCCCCCCTCACCAGACTCTCCCCTCTCCAATCTATTCTCAACGCAGCAGCCAGAGTCACCTATCTGTCCAAACAGTACTCTGGTGCCTCTGCCCTCTGCCAGTCACTGCACTGGTTGCCCATACAGTATAGAATCCAATTTAAACTGCTCATCCTCACCCACAAAGCTCTCCACAGTGCTGCACCCCCCTACATCTCTTCCCTTATCTCTGTCTACCACCCTACCCGTGCTCTCCGTTCAGCCAATTATTTACGATAGACTTCTACCATAATCCGAACCTCTCACTCCCCGCTTCAAGACTTCTCCCGAGCTGCACTGATTCTCTGGAACGCCCTACCCCAAGAAATTAGGTTAAACCACAATATACACAGTTTTAGGCGCTCCCTAAAACACATCTTTTTAGGGTGGCCTGTCATATCCCCTGATCTAACTCCTCTCCATATATAGACCATCTATCATTTTCTGAACCTGATTCTCCACCAAACTCTCCACCGCACCCAGAAGCACTTTATATATTAGGCCCCTTTCACACAAGCGAGTTTTCCGTGCGGGTGCAATGCGTGACGTGAACGCATAGCACCCGCAATGAATCCTGACCCATTCATTTCTATGAGTCTGTGTACATGAGCGTTTTTTTTCACGCATCAGTTCTGTGTTGCGTGAAAAACGCAGCATGTTCTATATTCTGCGTTTTTCACGCAACCCTGGCTCCATAGAAGTGAATGGGGCTTCAGTGAAAAATGCATTGCATCCCAGGGTTGCCAACCGTCCGTAGATTTACGGACAGTCCGCAAAAACCCGTTGTTTTTTTCTGCCGTCCGTAGCGTCCGGCAGAAAAAAACACCGTCCGTGAAATTTATGGCCAGCGGAGGTGGATTGGGCCGGGGGGGGGGGGGGGCAGATGCCCGCTCACTCACTTAAGTTACTGTAGTAGGCCGTCTAGGGCTGGATCAGGAGGCTGCTTGCTTGCAGCCAGGATGCGCCCGCCTCCGGCCTGTTAACTCCGCCCCCTTATGACGTCAGTGGCGGGTCACATGACAAACAACAGACCCGCGCGCTGCGCTGCCGGTGCCAGCATTAGGGAGACCTGTTGGGAGAGCGGACTGCAAAGAGAGCATCAGGCCACACACATATCTGCCATCAGTATTGCCAGTAAGTTTTGGGGGTAATGATGGGCTGCTGATTGCATAACATATACATAAAATAAGAGAAATGTGAAGAGAAAATTAAAGTGGAGTGGAGACATATAATAATTTCCAGCCAGCAGGTGAGATGCTGGTGAAGCACATGGCAGCCAGCAACAGAAGGCTGCACAATGCTGCATAGCTGACACAAATTTTATATATATACAATATATATGTATATGTATATTTATAAAAAAAAATACAGTGCCATATAATTAAAGGGGTTGTATAATCTCAGACAATGGGGGCATATTACTAGGATATGCCCCCGTTGCAGGTTGCCAACCGAACAGTCCGCAAAAACCGGTTGTTTTCTCTGCGTCCGTAGCGTCCGGCAGAAAAAAAACACCGTCCGTTGAATTTGTGGCCCGAAACACCAAGTCTGTACTGCGCATGCGTGCAGTACAGACAGTTAAGTTCCCCGCTCACCGTGCTGCTGGCCCGCCCCCCACCGCTGACTGGAAGATAGAGGGCCGGGTGCCGCATGGAGCTGGCGCGCGTGCAGATGCCGAGGAAACTGACATCTGATACTAGCCTCCTGTCCTGTGCCGGAGAGAAGAGGAGGAGTCCTACTGGCCACCAATGAAACTGCCCCTGTCCAGTGTTCCCTGCCTCCGCTCAGGGCCTTTCCTGTCCCCGCTCACCGCCGCAACGCGGACGTAATTTATAGTGTATGCCTGTTCCGATGGCAGGGGCGGACTGGGAACTTAAAGTGGCCCTGGAAAAAATACTAAAAGTGGCCCCATATTGTAGGTGGGTCCAAATTGATGGAAGGCAGGGCCAGAAATACCATATTGTGGCACATTTTACCACCCCAGCAGTGCAAATACCACAGTCCATCACAAAATAATGCAGCAGCACAAAATACATCACAAAAAAATTGGCCGCCCGTGAGGAGGGCTCAGGCGCCCTGGGCTCGCCCACCGGGAAATTTCCTGTAAGGTCTATGGCCAGTCCCACCCCTGCCGATGGGGAAGCCCCTGTGCGGTGGGCTCAAGAACAGGCACTATGCTTCTTAACGTCTGAGGACGTTCCCTGTGCGGCGCTCAGCTGGCCCCGCCTCCTCCTCCCTCATGTCGGCAAAGAAGGGAGAAGAAGATCAAGGCCCCAGCCCCCTCCAGAGCGTTGAAGTGGTGTCGGAGACAAGGGCCAAGTAACTGTAAAGTTTTTGTGTTTCATGTGTGTGTGTGTGTATGCATACACACTGTGCCACACAATATACAGTATACCTCTATACTGTGTATATACTGTATATTGTAACAGCATAGACAGGGGTTATATTGTCCGGCATGGTGTAACCGTCATGCATTTGCGTACAATATTACATTATAACCCTGTACCATGCTATACAATGTAAGTATAATCCATACACCATACTGTATAATTATAGTATAATCCGTACACCATGCTGTATAATATACAGTATAAATCCATACACCCTGCCGTACAATATACAGTATAACACCTACACTGTGGATTATGCTATATATTATACAGTATGGTGTAGGGATTATACTGTATATTATCAATCATGGAGCAGGGATTATACTGTATATTATACAGCATGGTGTAGGGATTATACTGTATATTATACAGCATGGTGTAGCGGATATACTATGCGGAATTTAACTGTATAATATACAGCAATGTGTACGGATTATAACTGTATGCTATACAGCATGGTGTACGATAATACTGTATACTATACAGCATGGTGTACGGATATTATGCTATACAGCATGGTGTACGGATTATACTGTATGCTATACAGCATGGTGTAAAGGCAAGATTACATAACTGTATACTATACAGCATGGTGTACGGATTATACTGTATGCTATACAGCATGGTGTAACGGATTGTAATTGTACGGGGGATGGCCGCAGGGGTTATACTGTATGTCTTTGATGTGAACAATTATTTTAGGTTTTCATATCGCCCACCTTTGATGGTTGCTGTGCCCAGCCCTGAGCCGACCCCGCTCAGCAGCTGCCAAGTCTTTAAGAGGGACACTGCCCCTGTCTTTCAAAGTTTTCTGCCTGCTGCTGGAGTGGATGCAGGCAGGGTGAGATTGTGAACATAACCCCAGTGTCCCAGCCCCCATGTACTGCAGGGCACATCTAATGGCAGTGTGTCACAGAATGGGGCCATATAGGGTATCAATTTAAATTACTGAGGGCTCTATAGGAGCTGTTAGGGTGCTGTGGGGCACTGCTGCAGAGCATTTGAAGATACTGGGGAGCTTATAGGAGTCATTTAAGCTACTGGGTGCATTAAAGCTGCTGGGGGCCACTATAGGGTAGCAGTAAAGCTACTGGGGGTACTTAAGGGGACAATATAATTACTGGGGGCACAATGGGGGCTATCTAACTTCTGGGGGCACTATGGGGACTACCTGAACTACAGGAGGGCTATCTAACTATTAGGGGTACTATGGGGACTATCTGAAACTACAGGGGGCTATCTAAATTACTGGGCCACTACACAGGGCTATCTAAATTCTTGGGGCACTACATGGAGCTATCTATACTGGAGCTTACTATAGAAGGCTACCTAAACTACTGGGGGGCAGTAGAGGGGACCATTTAAGTACTGGGGGTACTATAATGCGTATTATAATTACTGGGACCATTACAGCAGGTCCTTATTATTTCTGGGAGCACTACTGAAGGCACTATGGGAAAAATGATTGCTATTATGGGGAATTATTACTACTACCAGGGGTACTATTGGGGTGTTACTATTATTAGTACAATATGGAGGGCACTACTGCTAAAAGGGCTACTGGTGGAGCATTATCACTATTGGGGCACTATTACTAATGAGGGCACTCTGGGAGATAATTATATATATCAGTGGGACTTTGGGGAGCACTCTAACTATATGGGGTCCTACCTATATGGCACTGTTATATCTACAGTATAGTATTTGGGGACATTGGGGAGCACAGTATTTTGGGCAGCAGCAGGATAACAGAAAAGTTGGTAATCTAAAGTGTCTTTGTGGCAAACTCTGCAGAGAGAAGATGGGGCTGAAAGAACTCGTCATGGTGGTGTGGGCCGAATAGAGAAGATGAGAAAAGAGAACATCTACATCAGGGAGACGTCACTGGATGTAAGAGGTAAGTGGTGATGTGTCATCTTGTATGTTTGGTATTGGCGGATGTAATGTCCATCCAAATATGTCCTATGTCCTCAGAGCCATTTTATGCAGCTCTGATCTGTTAAACTGCAGCAAGGACTTGCCAGTATATGGTATGTTACTGCTGCAGCCAATCACCAATCAGTGATCTTATGCTGAGAACTGGCTGCAGTGGACACATGCCATACACCTGCACATCAGTGTGCACATCACCAGCACTGTGACAGATGTGCACACTTGCCGATTACATGCCTGTCAGTCTTTATTTACATGGCAGCAGCAATGATGCCAGAAAGTCCAGCGTGTCACAGGCGTCATCACTGCAGCCATATAACCAAAGCACTCAGTGGCAGGTGTGTAACAGCTGAAGATTGTTAATTTATTTTCCATATGCCATATTTTATGTTTAACTACTGAACAATCCTCTTTATTCTGGGGCGTGGAAGGGGCGTGTCCTCTAAAAAAGGGGTGTGGTTTATGTCCGTAAAAAATTTGGGCCGTCCGTAAATTTTGGTTCAGTTGTCCAGAAAAATTTGAAAGAAAGGTTGGCAACCCTGTTGCATCCTGAAGCAAGTGCGGGTGCAATGCGTTTTTGACTGATGGTTGCTAAGAGATGTTGTTTGTAAACCTTCAGTTTTTTATCACGCGCGTGGAAAAACGCATCAAAACGCATCGCACCCGCGCGGAAAAAACTGAACAACTGAACGCAATCGCAGACAAAACTGACTGAACTTGCTTGCAAAATGGTGCGAGTTTTCCTGAACGCATCCGGACCTAATCCGTCACGCTCGTGTGAAAGAGGCCTTAGCTGGTGACCGGTTCATACAGCTCTATATCTGCTCCCCAAGACCATTGTACAAAACATGCACTTCTACCTTTTGTGTCACCCCTATCTCCTCATAGATTGTAAGCTTTTGCGAGCAGGGCCCTGATTCCTCTTGTTGTAATGATTGACTTGCGTGTTGCTATGTTATTTATGACTGTTTGTACATGAACCCCTGAACTGTAAAGCGCTGCGGAATATGCTTGGCGCTATATAAATAAAGATTATTATTATTATGGCATGTCATACTTCCATTCCAGCAGGCACCAGGGGCAGAGAAGAAGCAAGCTTGACACTAGACCTGGAGTGCCTTTGAGACATGAGACTTTAAAAAAAATAAAAAATACAGCACTCAGTCTGCCTGGTCTGGCCAGTCTTACCAGTTTTATTAGAGAATCTTTCAAACTGCCTTTTCTGGTATTGCTACGCCCAGAAGGTCCCCAGGGAATTACTAGTAGCTTGATAGAGCCCTGGAAGGGAAAAGGCATGCTAATAGCAAAAGACCTACTGAACCTAGAAGAGAAGAGACGGTTATCTCCTGAGGAAAATTCACTCTGTTGGATGGACATTTATTTTCCATACTGTAAATTCTGCATATATAGATCCCATTTAAGAAGCTACAGCCATCACTCATAGATTAAATGACATGATAGGTCCGGTCACACACAGGGTGACATTTTCATAGCTATTTAATAGGTTTAGAAATAATTTTCGTAGAAACAGACATGGCAAAGATGGACGGGGGTTAGGATATAGCACAAACAATGTTACAGGGTTGGGAAAAAGTGAAAAACTACAGGTGCATCTCAATAAATTAGAATATCATCGAAAAAGTAATTTATTCCAGTAATTCAATTCAAAAAGTGAAGCTCATATATTTTATAGATTCATTACACACAGAGTGGTCTACTTCAAGCATATAAAAACCCAAACGTCAGTATCTCGGAAAATTAGAACATTATATAGACCATTTGAAAAATGATTTTTAATACAGAAATGTTGACCTACTGAAAAGTATGGCGAGTATATGCACTCAATACTTGGTTGGGGGTCCTTTTGCACAAATTACTGCATCAATGCGGAATGGCCTGTGGCACCGCTGAGATGTGGAAGCCCAGTTTTTTTTCATAGCAGCCTTCAGTTTCTCTGCATTGTTGGGTTTGGTGTCACTTATCTTCCTCTTGACAAAACCTGTAGATTCTCCATGGGGTTTAGGCCAAGCGATTTTTCTGGCCAATCAAGCACAATGATACTGTGGTTATTAAACCAGGTATTGGTACTTTTGGCAGTGTGGATAGGTGCCAAGTCCTGTAGGAATATGAAATCAGCATCTTCATAAAGCTTATCAGCATAAGGAAGCCTGACATGCTGCACTGAATTTTGACTTGATATACAACAGTGGACCAACACCAGCAGATGACATGGCTCCCCAAACCATCACTGACTGTGGAAACTTCACACTGGACCTCGAGCAACTTGGATTTTTTTTGCCTCTCCACTCTTCCTCTAGACTCTGTGACCTTGATTTCCAAATGAAATGAAAAATTAATTTTCATCTGAAAACAGGTGCTGGGTCCTCCAGAGAGAAAAAGAATGAGAGGTGCACTTTTTGTAGCTGTTTTCTTTTCTGGGACCTCCTTGTATCAACCAGACAGCCCATTTAACTCAGAGAATTGTTGTTTCCAAAGAATTCCACCATATCTGTACATTATACTGGGACTGCACTACAGATCACCGTGCTTGATGGGCCAACAAACTCGCCTGACCTAAAACCCCTAGAGAATCTATGGAGTATTGTCAAGAGGAAGATGAGACACACCAGACCCAACAATGCAGAGGAGCTGAAGGCTGCTATCAAAGCAACCTGGGCTTCCATAACATCTCAGCAGTGCCACAGGCTGATTGCCTCCATGCCACGCTGTATTTATTTAGGATGCAAAAGGAGCCCCAACCAAGTATTGAGTGCATATACTGTACATACTTTTCAGTAGGTCAATATTTTTAATTAGAAATCTTTTTTTAATTGGTCTTATTATAATTTTCTGAGATACTTTTGGGTTTTTATTAGCTGTAAGCCATAATCTTCAACATTAACAGAAATAAACACTTAAAATAGATTACTCTGTGCATAATAAATCTATATAATTGAATTGAATTACTGAAATAAATAAACTTATTGAAATACACCTGTATATCATAAATGGAAGATAGACGGAAACATACTTTAAACGGGTTTTCAGAGATTCAGATATTGATGACCTATCCTCAGTACAGGTCATCATTATCAGATTGGTGGGCGTCTGGTGAGAACCGTGGCCATTTACAAGCTTACCAAGCACAGCACAATCCACAGGTTGGTATTGCTGCCTAGCCCATTTACTTGAATGGGACTGAGCCATGTGACTGATGGATGTGACGTCACTGGCCTAACAAGAGGCCTTCTCAAACAGCGAGACTGCTGGGATTTGGACCTCACCGATCAGACATTGAAAACCTATCCCGAAAACCCCTTTAGGCTTCTTTCACATGACCGTTGTGTTTTGTGGTCCGCAAATTGCGGATCCGAAAAAAAACGGATGACGTCCGTATGGCATCCGTTTTTTTTTGCGGATCCATTGTAACAATGTCTATCTTTGTCTGCAAAACGGACAAGAATAGGACATGTTCCATTTTACGGGCTACGGAACGGACATACGGATGTGGACAGCACACAGTGCGCTGTCAGCATTTTTTGCGGCCCCATAGAAATGAATGGGTCTGCATTTTATCAGCAAAGAATGCGGCTTGGAACCCGCAAAATATACTGTCGTGTGAAAGAGGCCTTAAGGTCATGCACTCGAGTTTTTATAGATTTGATATTCCACCCTCCCTAATTTTCCCAGACAGAATAGTGGCCTGCCCAAAGTGTCCAACCTCACACACAAATTTGTGGCATGGGGTGGAGGATTGTGCGCAAACTACATCTTTCTGACAAGTTATCATAAACTACATACACACTGGCAATGGGATCTCCGCCTGGGCTTCGCAAGCCATACTTTTTCAACAAACTAGACCCAAATGGATAAATATCGTAGAGACCAAAATTCCCTAGATGCAACAGTGAAAGGAAAAACCAGATTTAGAAAAGAGAGCACTGAGCCATGATGGAAGTGATCAGATAGAGGATAGCACCTCTCACTGCACACCTGAAGGTCCTGCCTGTCAGAAGAATACATCAGCTCTTATGGGGTCACTGTGGATATCACTGTGATGGGGGAAATGGAGGCCAAAGCTCTCCAGTGATTCAGTAGTAGTGTTCCAGCAGGCAATGTCATCTTCCTCCTCCTCTGTTTTGCAGACTTTCCTGGTCGCTCTTTGTTTCTGTTATTTCGCTAAGGCATTTGCTGGGAGTCACATGAAGAGCTCAATAACTCAGATTGAGCGCCGCTTTGACCTTTCCACCTCCACAGCTGGGTTAGTGGATGGAAGCTTCGAGATTGGTAATTATTATTATTATTATCTTTAATTTAGCTTTATGTCTGTGGTATTTTATGTTTGTGTTTTATTTTCTCCATACAGGAAACCTGCTGATGATTGCTTTTGCAAGTTACTTTGGGGCAAAGCTTCACAGACCGAGGATCATCGCAGGTAGCTGTTTCGTGATGGCTTTGGGCAGTTTCCTGACAGCGATGCCACATTTCTTCATGGGGACGTATGTACCACACTGTGTTATATCCTGAACCTGCACTCCAGCATTGCATTTACCATGCTTTTCTTTTCACAGCTATAAGTATGATGCAGTGAAGATGGAAATGTCTTCGCCCATCAATTCTACAAACTCCACCTATAGTGTCTCCCCATGTCTGGCCAACACAACATTGACCGAGGATATCAAACCAGGTAAGAAACTCAAAATATGGCTGTATAAAGGAGAAAAAACAGTCACATGCCAAAGAGGAACCACATACAGTTCATGTACATAAAAAGGCCACTTTCCAAGAGAAGATGTTACCTGCAGCCTATGTAACACCACAGATACACAATGATAACTCTCTGAGTACAGATAACATAGTAGATGACACCTTCAATCTTATGTAACACCACAGATAAGCCACAGTGATAACTCTCTGGATACAGGTAATGTAGTAGATGTTAACTGCACCACAGATTGCTCATTATGATACACAATGACTTGCATTTACTAATGTACACCTAGAAGTTCACTTAATTTGCACCAAAATGTAACACAGTGTGGTGCATTCTGATTTAGAGAAATTATCCACATATCACAAAACAGCAGCCTGGCTTCACAGGAAAGAAGGACTTGGCTTAATATGTGACATTTTACACCAAAAGCAAGCCACAATTTTGGGGTAAACTTCTGTTGCAAACTAAGACAACCAATACTTGATACAGAGCTGGACAAATGTGTCTGACCGTACTCAACATTTATCATCAAGCCTGAGCCCCTGTGATAAATCTGACGAATGTCTAGGCAGTCTTTCTAAGCTTACGACATCTTTACTGTTACATGTGACCTGTCTATGTTTTCAGAGTGTGTGAAGGAGACAAGCTCTCACGTTTGGATTTACGTCTTGGTCGGGAATATGTTGCGAGGAATCGGAGAAGCCCCCATTACTCCTCTGGGAATCTCCTACATTGATGATTTTGCTGAGCCGGAGAACACCCCGCTGTATATAGGTAATGGTGATGTGATAGGATAGCAGATATAAGGAGCAGGTGGAGCTACTGTAATTACCTCTGTAGATTAGCCTAGTCCCGGAAGCCTCATAATCAGCTGATATTCTTGGGGTCACCCTTGCAGTGTTCATGTTTGCCCTCCAGTGTGGAAGACGGGAGCAGATTATAAAGGAAACACAACTTTGGGGATTACTGCACCTGTCACCATTATAGCTCTATTGTTATTATGATGATTTTCTCTCCTCAGCTTGTCTGCACACCGTGGCGTTGTTTGGCCCAATGGTTGGATTTACACTTAGCTCGTTATTTGCAAAGCTTTACGTAGATATCGGATTTGTGGATCTGGGTGAGTTACCATTATTTATTCATTTTCATTGATTGCATTGCCATAAAAATCACTATTGCTGGCGTCAGTACAATCATAATACGATATATATATATATATATACACACTATATATATATATATATATATATATATATATATATATATATAGTATACTATAGTAGCAGAAGGACCCGGCTTTGCCTGGGTATATTTCATCTATTTCATTTAATGTTCCTGTGTGTCGTTGAAGAGAGAAAGTCAATGCAGCTGACAGAAGTTGAGTTTTACCTTCATTTTTTCAATCCCCATTGGCTGCGGAGTGGGAGGGGGTGTAACCTGACCGGGTCGGGGGCGTGGTTTAGCGGGACCTTGGGGGGGTTGCTTTTAAATCCTTCTTTTGAGGGTGGCCTGAATTACAGGTCAATGCCATGGTAATTTATGAGGAAACACAGTGGGTAGCAGTGGAAGAAAACATCGCTTCGCACGGGTATATTTAATCTATTTCATTTAACCACTTCCCGTCTGCCCGTTGACTATAAACGTCCGGGAAGTGGTTATCTATCTCTGAATGGACGTTTCTGAACGTCCATTCAGAGATAGCAGCTGCACGCTAATCGTGCAGCTGCACAGTGGGGTACCTGCTGTCAGTGACAGCAGGGTACCCCAAAGAGAAGGCAGGGACCGTTCCCAGGGGTCCCTGCCTTCTAGATATCTGCATACACAGCGCTCAATGAGCTATTGCGCTTCCTGTCCCGGCCCGGCGGTCACGTGATCGCCAGGGCCGGGAGAGTGCAGGAGCTGCCGGGTCTCTCATAGAACCGATCAGCCCTGCACTGAGGCTGTACAGCATAGTATTATGCTGTACAGCCTCTCTGGGGATGTATTTCCCCTGTAACTGGGGCTACTATGTCAGCCCCAGTTACAGGAGAAATAAAGTGTAAAAAAAAAAATAAAAAAATAAGTGAAGTTAAATGTCCCCCTGAGGTCTTGTATGACCTTATGGGGGACACAAAGTGTAAAAAAATAAATAAAAAAAAATAAAATATCTACCCCATCAAGTGAACTGCGTAAAAAAAATCTAATAAAAATTATGCCAAAAGAGCTTTTTTTGTCGCATCACCTACCAAAAAACATAATATCAAACAATCAAAAAGTCGTATGCATCCCAAAATGGTAGCAATTAAAACGTCACCTCATCCCGCAAAAAATGAGCCCCCACACAAGATTATAGCCCGAAAAATGAAAAAAATGGCTCTTAAAAAATTGCAACACAAAAACATGATTTTTCTTCTAAAAATGCTTATTGTGTAAAACGTAAAAAAATAAATAAAAAATAGACATATTTAGTATCGTTGCGTCCGTAACAACTGGCTCTACAAAAATATCACATGATCTACCCCATCAAGTGAACGGTGTAAAAAAAATATAGAAAAATGCCCCTAAACTGCTTTTCTTTTAAGTTAACCTCCCAAAAATTAGATTAAAAAGTGATCAGAAAGCCGAATGTACTCCAAAATGGTGCCAATAAAAAGCACAGCTTGTCCCGCAAAAAATAAGACCTTACGCAGCTCAGTCCACAAAAAAATGAAAAAGTTATCACTCTTACAAACCATGACAAAAAATTCCATGTTAGAAAATGCAGATGCTGCTCCTCCCCTTCTGAGCCCTGGCGTATCCCCAAATAACAGTTTACGACCACATGTGGGGTGTTTCTGCAAACTGCAGAATCGTCGGGGTAATAAATATTGAGTTTTGTTTTGTTGTTAACCCTTGATGTGTTACAGGAAAAAAATGATTAAAATGGAAAATCTGCAAAAAAAAGTGAAATTTTACATCTATTTTGCTTTAATTCCTGTGGAATACTTAAAGGGTTAACAACATTTCTAAAACCAGTTTTGAATAGTTTGAGGGGTGTAGTTTCTAAAATGGGGTCATTTATGGGTGGTTTCTATTATGTAAGCCCACAAACTGACTTCAAAACTGAACTGGTCCTTAAAAAAGTTGATTTTGCAAATTTGCAAAAATTGTGTCTAAAATTCTAAACCTTCTACTGTCCAAAAAAAATAAAATGACACTACCAAAATGATGCCAACATAAAGTAGACATATGGGGAATGTAAATTAAAAAGGATTTTATGGGGCATTACTATCTGTCTTAAAAGCAGAGAGATTGAAATTTAGAAAACAGTGAATTTTTTCAAATTTTCGTTAACTTTTGGAATTTTTTATAAATAAAATTAAAACTTATCGACTCAAATTTACCATTAACTTGAAGTACAATGTGTCACGAGAAAATAATCTCAGAATCGCTTGGATAAGTAAAAGCGTTCCAAAGTTATTACCACATGAAGTGACACATTTGCAAGATTAGGCCTGGTCAGGAAGGGGGGAAATGGCCCAGATCTGAAGTGGTTAATGTTTGTGTGTGTCATTGAGAAAGTCATCCTCCCTCCCACCCCTGCAGCTGACAGAATTTGATTTTTACCTTCAATTTTTCAATCCCTGTTGGCTGCGGAGTGAAAAGGGACGTGGCCTGACCGAGTCAGGGGGCGTGACTTAGCGAGACCTAGGGCGCTGGTTTCAAGTCCTTCTTTTGAGGGTGGCCTCAATTACAGGTAGATGACATGGTAATTTATGAGGACACGCAATGGGTAGCAGTGGAAGAAAACATATTTTATTACTACTGAACGGTCTTAGTCTAAAATTAGTCTAAAATATAAGTTATATTTATGGTAACCGGAATACCCCTTTAACAGTGTCATCCACAGCGCTCTGCCCCTGTAAAGCAGTTAATAGAAATGGCTGGGCTGTTATTTAGCTGAGCTCCTCAGCTGGCTGCTTATTACCTGGCTGGGTTGTTAGGGAAACCTGTATGTATGTGGAGAAAATGGCAGTTGGGATTTGAAGTGAAATGCTCCCAGGCTAATATTGGCTAATGGAGATCATGTTGTTATGGAAACCTGCCCTCCCTGTGTGTGTCTTTGCAGAGAATGTTGGGGTTTGAAACCAAAGCTCCCAGGCTAATATTGGCTAATCCAGGTCATATTTTGGGAATATCTCAGGAATGGAACGTCCTAGAGAGCTGAGACCTGGTCTAAAACCTTCCCGGACACCTGATGTACCTGTGTGCCGAATTTGGTGAAAATTGGTCCAGTAGTTTGTTCGCGCATAAAGAACAGACAGACAGACGGATGGACTTACAGACAGACAGAAACTCATTTTTATAATATTAAGATATATATATATATATATATATATATATATATATATATTTATAAGCAAGCAGGAGGCTTGAGGATGGTCTATTAATTTACAGGAGATCACGTGGTCAAATTGTAGGATGTTAGATGTAAGGAGCAAGCTTTGAATGTGGCGGTAGGTGAGTTGCAGTTACAGGTGGCACAGAGGCAGTCAGGTGCACTAAGTAACAGTCCACTTTACTGGCCAGTGTGAGTACAATAGTACAGCCAGTTATGGAGGTGCAGTGGCCCGCAGCGAAGGCGTGGGCATAGAGGATAGGAGTGGTGGCAGTTGAGAAGATGCTCCAGCATTCAATGGGCCATCCACACAGTGAAGGGAGGGTCACACCCTTTCTTCCCCTTGGGGCAAACCCTGGTTCAGTGGTTTTCTGCCTGATGGTGGTTGGGGTGCCCTCGTTGTTGGAAGATGGTGTAATAGAGTGCAAGGAAGGAAATTTCACACACCCATGCCAACTTGGTGAAACAAGGGAATGGTTCTTTACTGAAAGCTTTGGAGTTTGCACCAACACATACTAGCAGAAGTAAGCACAGTTCTTATTAACCTTTTAATATAATTCCTGGCAGAACAAAGAGAGTGAGCTCCAAATGCTACATATGAATGCGCATTGATGAGAGACCTGAGGTCTTTACACCTAGTCCAAATACCAGTGGATGTGTACTATCTTTTACAAGCGGTTTTCCCTGTACCAACCATATGACTGCTTAACCTTCACTGAAGTTGCTTTCTGTACTCTCAAAGTGGATGGGTTGCTTGAAGTTTCTCTTATGTAGGCCACAATTGTTTGTCTCTCTTTTCACTCAGGACTCAAGGCTTAATGCTCAAACTCCAACACTAGACTGCCTCTGGCAAGAGAACAAACCCAGATGAGGGGTCTGCCCTTATATTCTGGCCAAAAGTTGACGTGGTCTAACATAGTCTCAGCTAACTACACTCAAGAAAACATGCACACATGACATTGCACACATGACATTTCTCTTTCTTTAGCAGTGGCCTCCGGGTCACTGCAGAGAAACACAAGTCTTGTCACAGGAGTGGAGGCATTTGTAAACGTTCTTCAACAGTCAATTCACATATGATGTAATGCGGCAATGGTGGTTCACCCTTTTGGTGCAGCAACTGTAATCCTTCCCTAAAACAGGGGTACCTGTTGCTGTTTTTGGCAGAGCCTGTGGTCAGACCTACTTCTGTTAACCCCTTAAGGATGCAGCTAGTTTTGACCATAAAGGGGCTGTCCACCATTTCGATATTGATGACCTATCCTCGTACTTTTATTTTTAGGGATGTTTAGAGGTTGTGCAGGGGCATAATGTTGATCACATATCGTCAGGATAGGTCATTAAAATGGTTTTCTGGGATTTTGATACTGATGACCTATCCAATGTTTGATCGGTGGGGGTCTGACACCTGAGACCCCCGCAAATCAGCTGTTTGAGAAGGCACCGCCACTGCCTTCTTACAGCTTACTAAGCACAGTGCCATATATTGTATAGCGGCTGTGCTTGGTATAGTGCTCAGACCCACTCACTTGAAAAGGGCTGAACTGTTCCTAGGCCATGTGATGTCACGTCATTGGCCTAGGAAAAGCTGTGAGAAGGCCACAGTGCTCAAAAGAGCGTCGCTGCCTTCTCAAACAGATGATCGGCAGGGTTCTCCACTGTTGGACCCCGACTGATCAGATACTGATGACCTATCTTGAGGATAGGTCATCAGTGTTAAAAACCCGGAAAACCCCTTTAATATGATGCCACTACCCAATCCCTTTAAAAGCTTTTTTTTCCTCAATTTTCAAGAAAATTTCCAAAACCTATTTTTCAGTTAAAAAATGGCTTTTAAAGGTCTATATAATTAAACACCTCCCATAAATTACTTTCATTTTCAGTTTTGGAAATTCCGTGACAATAGAAAAATACCTGGAAATATGTACATATCATACAATATATAGCATGTAAATCCAATCCAAAGCTTGATATTATTTTATGTATATAAAAAAGGATATCAACAAAGAGAAAATAACAAAACTGTGGTGACACAAAAAATTCCAGCGTTTCAATTTAGAGACAGAAGACCATCTAGGCCAAAACAATTTTGGATACTGAGGAAGCTTTAGGATCTTACTAGGACTTTGCAATCTTCATTCTTGTCACTACTGAACATGTATAACCACTGCCTAATGGAGATAATTGCAGGATACGGGCACCTCTGGAGACAACTTTTCTAGCATTGCATTTTACGCATTTTGGACTAAAACCATTTTCAATTGGTCGTTACTCAATGTTTTTGTTCTACAGCCTTTCAGCCTGCAGGCTATTGCTTTCTGTTTTACACTGACTCTGTCAGGTAGCTGCTCTGATGGCTCTATTTGTTGTCATATTCTCTGAACTGCTGACAGCTCATAAAACACTAATTATGGTAAAACTCTTATAAAACTGTTAACGCTATGGCTTAAATGAGCTGTCACGAGTTCAGCGATAAGGACTACCGATCAAGTTGTCAGAGCAGCTCCCAGATGAATTCATTGTGAAGCAAAAATAAATGGTCTGTAGATAAACTGAAAGTAAAGCCTTTAGAATAAAACTGTTGGAAATTTTAAGAAAGACCAACTGAAAAAAAAAGTTTTTTCTAATAATATGCACTGATTTTTCTAATAATATGTAGTTGTATCTCTAAACTGTCATTTTAAGGAGGGTTAACAAAAGAAAACTCCACTAAGGGTTACACAATTTTATGAGAACACAACACAACTCTATATGTAGTCAACTGTTTGATCACACGGCAGGACTCCAGAACAGGAAGGAGTGCCATTTGGCATTTTTTTTATTTTTTGTTAAATGAGCTATGAAAAGGCTTGTTGTTTTTTTTTAGGACAAGCAGTTGGTATTATTTCTACCATTTTGGGGGTACATAAGGGTTTTTGATCAATTGTATTCTGTATTTTGGCAGGTCAGGCAGCAAAAAATGCTGTGTATTATAAATAATATATTCATTTTATTTTGTCATTTATGACTATGGTTACCAAATTTAAATAGTTTATCATGTTTTCTACTTTTGCATCATAAAATCCCTTTTTTTTAAATTAAAAATCATTTATATTTTCAGTTATCATATCCTAAGAATTTTTTAAACTATTTTGTTGATGATATTTGTTTCTGTGGGACAGACTGGCTTTTATTGGCATCATTTTGGCATACATATGACTTTTTGATCATTGTTTATTAAAATGTTTTGTGAAGTGATATGATTTTTTTTAATTTTTATTGGACACTGCACAGTATAAGGCTACATGCACACGACCGTATGTGTTTTGCGGTCCGCAGATTGCGGATCCGCAAAAAAAACGGATGCTGTCCGTATGACATCTGTTTTTTTGTGGATCCATTGTAACACTGCCTATCCTTGTGCACAAAACGGACAAGAATAGGACATATTCTATTTTTCTTGCTGAGCTACAGAACAGAGCAACGGATGTGGATAGCACACGGTGTGCATCCTATCCGCAAAAAAACGGAACGGACACGGAAAGAAAATATGTTCGTGTGCATGAGGCCTAAATGACATGATTTTATTCAGTGGGTTGATACAATTATAGTGATACCAAATTTATACCATTTTTTTAAAATATTTTTTTCTACTTTTGCATCTTAAAATTGGGTCCTTCTTCTTATTATCATTATTATTATTATTATTATTTTTGGAGTTACCATATTCTAACTCCAATAACATATCTATTTTCCATCGAGGCAGGTGTATGGGAGGTTTTTTGTGGTATGGGCAGTAAGTTTTATTTGTACCATTCTGGAGTACATATGGCTCCTTCATAACTTTTTATTCTATTTTGGGAGATTTTTATTTTTTATGCGTATCAGTACAGGTAAAGAACATTACTTTATTCCCAGGGTTGATAAAATTGTGACAAGACTAAATGTACATTATTGTTTTAATGTTTTATTGCTTTTATTACTTTTACTCCTGGCATTTGCAGCAAAGTGTCATCTAAATGTCACAGATGACACCCGCTGTAGATGGCGCAGGAAGGGCTCACGATTTAGCGAAATCCACTTAACTGTGTGTCCAGATGCAGCAAGTCACTCACGATATGGATGTACAGTTACGTCTTTTTGCAGGAAGGGGTAACTGCATATGATCTGTATTACTATAGTTAGGAAAAACTCAAGGAATGCACTTCATACCTGACAAGTCATATTATCCACAGTCCTAAAAAAATTCTAAGGAACAAGCAGTAAAAGCTTTAATGAATTTACACACTTTACAACCCGAATATGTCTCTCTTTTGTAGAAACTGTGACTATTACTCCACAAGACATACGCTGGGTTGGGGCCTGGTGGATCGGGTTCCTACTGGCTGCAGCCCTTATGTTAATTTCAGGAATCCCTTTCTGCTTCATGCCTAAGAGTATGCCAATAAGTAAGCCCTACCCCGAGGGGCAGAAGACTAAAGAAAGTGAGACATCACACCCTAAGTGTGATGAAAAAGCTACAATAAAAGGTAAGATTGTAGGGGCCGTGTAGGTGAATGACAGGAGTGCAGGCAAGTACTTGATAGATTTCTGTTTTTTCGTGTAGTTAATTGCCTCCACTGATATATTGTATAGTACTGTATAGTAGCTGATGATCCACAGGTCGGAGATCACTGCTTCAGAGCTACTCCGACTGATGTTCCCAGAACTGTTATATTAAAATAATGTATCAGTCCATAATGGCAGTAAAACATACAGGGGGAAGGGGGGGAGTTGCAAGTGATAAAATAATAATAATATCATATGAAGGTGGAAAATGGTAGCCCTGATAAATATTCCTGGTGACTGCTGACTCTCCTTTCCCCCACAGGATTTTTCCTCTCCCTGAGGGCTCTGGTTTGTAATCCCCTTTACTTCGTGGTCATTATAACCACTCTCATTCAAATGAACAGTTTTACTGGATTCGTAACATATATACCCAAGTACGCAGAGCAACAGTATGGCCAGTCCATCTCCACGGCCAACTTTATTACTGGTAAGTCATCAACACAAGTCTCATGGCCCTTTATAATGCCTGGTTTATTATATCATAGGATAACGCTGGCCATACACATGACTAGAGGTGTTATAGATTACTTGGGCCAACCTCCCCTCATCCGAGCTTAATAATACTCCAGACACTGTGTGGCTAAGAAAAATTATGGCCACAGCAGCCTCTTTATTAAAAGACTGTGCAGTGGCAAAATATTGATCACCTACTCTCAGGACAGGTCATCAGGAACAGATCGGCAGGGATCGGACAGCCCGCAGGTATATATTGAAGAGGACCCAGTGCTCCCAGGAGCGCCGCAACCAGGGGCGTAGCCAAAGGCTCATGGGCCCTGTTGCAAGAGTTTAGTTTGGGCCCCCCCTTCCTTCAGTACTTTGTGGCCAGGGGCAACGAAGCACATAACCTTCATGCTGCCTGAGGCAGCCCTATGCCAAATTCTTGACCTAACCCCTTCCCTCCAGCCAGAGGTGTTAATTTTACCAGCATACACTTTCTATAATACCGTTGTCTTCTTATGTGGTACAAGGGTCTTTGGGCCCCTTCAGGCTCCTGCGCCCCATAGCAAATGCTATCTCTGCACCCCCTATAGCTCTGCCCTTGGCCGCAACCCCTGATCGGGTATCGGACCCCTGCCGATCTGATATTAATGACCCATCCTAAAGATAGTTAATAGATATCACATTAATATTTCGCCACTGTACAACTCTTGACTATATTAACATACTTTGGGGTACTTTATTATAGCTATATGGTAGTTTTCTGGAGCAGAAAAGCTGCTAATTTTGTTGCAACTGTTGGTTTGCAATAAAATTTGTAACTTTTTAGCTTTCTTCACCACCCTTGCCACTTTTACAAAAAGCGAGCAGGAAGCAGGCGGGAGGACGTGGACATATTACACCAGAAATCTAAGGCTACTTTCACACTTGCGTTGTAAGGGTTCGTATCAGTTTTGTTCTAATGCATTCTGAATGGAAAAACGCCAGTTTTTAGTAAATGACCCCCAACATATAAAAAAACTTCTTATCATATATCATATACATAACTGCAATGAGAATGCCTGTCATGTGCATGGTCCTTTGTGCCAGCTCAGAAACAGAGTGCAATATAGCCGTCGGGTGCCAGCTGATTTAAACCAGGGCTAATGTCTGCTACTAGTGATAATGCTGATCACAGATATTTTAAGCCTTCAGATGCTGTGGTCAAATGAGACCACGGCATCTGAGAGCCAAAAATCCGGAAGCGTAACGCTTCTGGGACCGGAATGTTTCCCTCTAGTGGCCACTGGGGGAGCCGTTCATTCCCTGCAGCAGGCTTGGTCTCCCTGAAGGATCTAAAGCTGTTGCAGCTAGGTTCCTATGGAGACTCAAGGACTCCATAGGAACATAGTGAAATTCTATGGAGAAAGGAAAGAAAAAAGTTTTAAAAAATATATATATTAAAAAATAAAAAAAATATAAAAATTCAAATCACCCCCCTTTCCCCCAAATTACAATAAAAATAAATAATTAAATAAACCTCATAGACATTGCTGCATGTGAAAACACCCATATAAAATATTTATCCCATATGGTGAATGGTATAATGGAAAAAACATAAAAATCACTGAGTGGCCATTTTTTTGTCACTTTACCTCCCACATAAAATTGAGCAAAAAGAGATCACAAAGTCATACACATTCCAAATGATCAACCCGCAAAAAATGAGCCCTCACACAGCTCCATAGACATCAAAATAAAGTTATGGGGGTCAAAATATGGCGATGCAAAGCAAGAATACATTTTTCTAAAGTTTTTATTTTTTTTTAGCATTAAAACACAAGAAATAAAATGAATAAATGTGTATCATTGTAATCGTACTGACCCAGAGAATTACGGGAACTAGTCTATTTACCATATAGGAAACAGTGCAAAAACAAAACCCATAAAACTGTGGAGGAATTGTGTTTTTTTTTCTACTTCCAACTTTCCACTAAGGCCCCTTTCACACGGGCGAGTTTTCCGCGTGGGTGCAATGCGTGATGCGAACACATTGCACCCGCACTGAATCCTGACCCATTCATTTCAATGGGGCTTTTCACATGGGCGAATTTTTTCACGCCTGAGTTCGCCGTTGCGTGAAAGTCGCAGCATGTTCTATATTTTGCATTTTGCACGCAGCACTGGCCCCATTGAAGTGAATGGGGCTGCGTGAAAATCGCATTGCATCCGCACACAATTGCGGGTGCAATACATTTTTAACGCATGGTTGCTTAGAGATGTTGTTTGTAAACATTCAGTTTTTTATCACGTGCGTGCGAAATGTATCCGCGCGGAAAAAACTGAACGAACAAACGTACGCAATCGCAATCAAAACTGACTGCGATTGCGTGCGGATTGGTGCGAGTTTTCTGCAACGCACCCTGAGCGCATCCGGACTGTGTCCGGATCGCTCGTGTGAAAGAGGCCTTAGGCTACTTTCACACTTGCACTTTCCCTATCCGCTATTGAGATCCGTCATAGGGGACAAAACTGAACTGAACGAAACAGAATGCACCAGAATGCACTCCTTTCTGTTTGGTTGTGTCCCCCGTCGAGGACAGAATAACGCTGCAAGCAGCGGTTTTCTGTCCCCGATGGGGTGCGGAGCAAGACGGATCCGTTCTGACACACAATGTAGGTCAATGGGGACGGATCCGTTTTCTCAGACATAATAGAAAACTGATCCGTCCCCCATTGACTTTCAATGGTGTTCATGACGGATCAGTCATGGCTATTTTAGAGAGAGTACAACCGGATCCATTCATAACGGATGCAGTTGTATTATAATAACAGAAGCGGTTTTGCAGATCCATGACGAATCCAGCAAAAACGCTGGTGTGAAAGTGTCCTTAATTGTCCCGCAAAATAAAAGCTCTAACATGGCTATGTGAACAGAAATATAAGAAAGTTATGGCTCTGGGAAAGCTGGGAGTAAACAATCAAAATATTTAGACCCTTTGCTATGACACTTGAAATTTAGTTCTGGGGTGCTCCCATTTCTCTTGATCATTTTTGAGAGTTTTTTCAAGTTTCTACACCTTGATTGGAGTCTACCGACATGATTTGGAAATGCACACCCCTGTCTATATAAGGTCTCACAGCTGACAATGCATATCAGAGCAAAGACCAAGCCATGAGGAGGAAAGAACTGAGAGAACTCAGAGACATGATAGTGTGGAGGCACACTATCTGCTGCACTGAAGGTTCCCAAGAGCACAGTGGTCACCATAATTCTTAAATGAAACAAGTTTGGAACAACCAGGACTCTTCCTAGAGCTGGCCACCCCACCAAACCAAGTAATCGTGGGAGAAGAGCCTTGGTAAGAAATCCTATTTGCAGATGGGAAAAACTTCCAGAAGGTCAACTACACTGCACCATTCCACCATTCTGGGCTTTATGGCAGAGTGGCCAGAAAGAAGCCTCCCCTCAGTAAAAGACACATGAAAGTTTGCGAAAAAGCACCTACAGGACTTTCAGACTGTGAGAAACAGGATTATCTGGTGTGATGAAACCAATATTGAACTTTTTGGCCTCAATTCAAAGCATTATGTTTGGAGGAAACATTGCCCAATACCATCCTTACAGTGAAGTGTGGTTGTGGCAGCATGCTCTGATTGTGTTTTTCAGTGGCTGGGAAAGGAAGACTGGTCAGGGAAAGCTGAATGAAGCAAAGTATAGAGATATTCTTAATGAAAACCTGATCCATTGTGCTTTGGGCCTCGGACTGGGCCACAGGGTTTACCTTTCAACAAGCACAAAGCCAAGACAACAGAGGAATGGCTCAGGGACAACTCTGTGAAAATTATTGATTGGCCCAGACAAAGCACTGACTTGAAACCTGAAAACAGCTTCCACTGTCAATCCCCATCCTACCTAAGAGACCTTGAGAGGATCTGCAGAGAAGAATGACAGAAACGCGCGCAACGGTCCACCTGTGGCGGATAAACAAACAAGATGGAGAGGGCTCCATACTCCAGCCATAGCCAGTGCCAACCAACAAGAAAAAATGCACCCCATTGGCATGTCATGGCTGCAAAGTTCAGCTTGCCTAACAGTGATTAAAACTACTGCAATCTTACACGCCCCCAAAAATGCTTAAAGATTACTTATTACTTACCAACCAAATCCAATTCTATCCCCAGGAAATGTATTACTGTGGTCAGCCCTTTAGTCTTATTGGGGGTCAAACAAGGCCACATGTTCTACCATATGCAGCAACAGTGAACAAGCAGTAGTCTCAAAGAACAGATGCAAATAAAGTCATCTGGCTAATGCAGCATTGACTGCAAACCATACTAATTCCTAAAAACCCATTCCACAAAAGTGCTGAATGTCATGAAGTACGAGAATGAAATGGAGCACCCTATTGGTAAGCAGTAGTCCACAATACTGTTGTTAACCAACTGACCTGCTGGATATGACAGGTGGTGAATTAAATTAGGCTTTTGAGGACTACTCATAAAGTAAAGACCTGTAGACGGAGCCAAGGTGCCTCTGAAAAAGGTCCCATCATGCACCAGTCGAGACAGTCTGATTCACAATTGCGTGTACAGAACCCTGGATTATGAGAGGAGAATTGGATTTTAAAACCAAAATGAAAACCCTAGCTGAACAAATTTAATGCAGCCTTATTCGGGTTTTCACTAAGATAAGGGAGAATGGTTGTAGCTTCACTGGTGTCATCCATTTTTGTGCCGGAATCCCTGAGGTAACAGGGATGTGATTGACACACTTGGTTTGGCTGATCCTCCCACAGGTAGCACATTTGTCCTTGACCCAAAAGGAGGCAATTGCCAGCATCACATGGGTGAAGATTGACCAAGGCGTGAAAGTTGCACCCAAATAATTTTTCATAAAATAAACTTTTCAAAACGAAGCAAGGAAAAAAAATCTTCAAGTATTTGTCGTTCCAGATGTTCACCCACCTCGTGTTTAAAATGAGCAAACTGAAACAGACATAAACTTCACTGCATTCAGTGCTCTCCAAAGGCACCGTTTCCTGGACTGGGTGGAGACCATTGTGCCTGTTGCCTAAACATGTGGTCTAGTTTTCCCAATTGTTTTATCTCCCACACAGGTGGCCAACTCCCATGTCAATTGATGGCGAATAGATGGGGTTAATGAACTTCACCCTATCTGCAGCCTCTTGAATGGCTTTGTGGGCTTTGGCACCTGCTAGCTCAGGTCAGGAGAATGCTGCTCAGGTGCAGGAAATAGTGGGCTACGGTTACAGGTCCTGACACTGAAGCCAATGTGGGGCAAAAGAGAGCAGCTTCACAAAGCTACTCCCCACCATGGAGCCCTGGCATGTTAGGAGATTCCTTCTGGCTTACCTGCTGGCAGACGCCTGCTTTCACTTCCCAACAAGGGGCCAGAGGGTTCACACTGGGACTCCTAACACATGGAGAGTGATGGGGAATGTTGTAGTTCAATTGCTCAGGCAGAACCCTGTGGCATTTGGGAGGGCAGGTCACCATCATGCAGGAACCACTTGTCACTTCTCCAATCACCTGCAGAAGCTGCTCCTGCAGCTATTCAGCACCTTGGTGCACTACATCTTTTGTCATGCAATGAATGCTGCAGGATCCATGCTGACCAGAGTTGGAAGAAGGTGCTGTTGTTGCAGGTCTAGATCCAAGGCGGGAATGAAGGCACCACCCTTTAACCTAGCAGGTATGGATGCTCTCCTCCATGTTAAGCTCCCCTCTTTCCTCTGGTGCGGCCTCTCATCCCATAGCCTGCTCTAACTCCTAGCCCTCCCATTTTCTAAAAATTTACTACTATTAACCCTTTACCTGCCTGCCTGACTATAAGGCCTGTGATGTTGAACCTGCACCTAGCTGTGCCCATTTGTCCCTCTCTTTAGATGTATGCCAGCTTAACCTGGTGATTTTGATGGGACTCGTCGACCATCTAATGTTACATATTGAGGGGAAGAGAAGCGTCACGTGTTTTCTTCCTTGAGAGCTAAGCTACCGCCACGCTCCTCTGACACTGGTGTGAACACATGCATACTTGGCCATGCCAAGCATCCATGTGTTTACGTAAAGGTGGCTGTGTACGCCACCGTACCATGGGATTGTTATAAATGTATACTTTTATTTTGTGTGTCCATATTTTTTGCTGAACAACATTTAGGTTGCTGGCTGCTGTGGTTGTTCCATGTATATTAAAGCCATGCTTGTCCAATCTAAACCTGGGGAATGTAGCCCTTGTCCTAGTAACTTGTGGGGGGGTGGGTTTTGGTAGGATATGATTTTCCAGCTATGAAGTGGCTGTAGAGAGATCCTGTGCTGCTGGTTTGAGAGGGTGAGAAATCAGTGCAGAATTTATTACAGTCAATCAGCAGAAGCCCAAAGATAGTAGTCAGAGGATCTGCGCTGTCCTCCTGCCCTGCCTAAGGCTATGTTCACACTGAAAATTTCTGTAGCAGAAAGGTCAGTAGCAGATCAGTAGCTGAAAACAAGTTGTGCACATGGCAGCATTTTTCCCACTGAAGTCAATTGCAAGCTGTGGGTGGTGTTTGTTGCCGTTTTCTGCAACGGATTTTAACCGTGTGAACATAGCCTAAAAAGAAATTCTGCTATAATGGAAGTGCCTCTAAAGAGACTTGCTTTATAAAGTTTTGCTGCATTTAATATTTATTTTACTCACTTATATAGCGCTGACATATTTCGCAGCTTTACAGACATTAGCATCAAGCTGTCCCTAACAGGGCTCACAATCTAAGGTCCCTATCAGTATGTCTTTGGAGTGTTGGAGGAAGCCTACGGAAACACGGGGAGAACATACAAACTTCATGTAGATGTTGTCCTTGGATTCAAACCCAGGGCCCCCAGAGTTTTCTTTTCTCTTTCAGGTTGTTTTAATTTTAGATTTGACGATTTAAACACTCGTATGGTAATGAAAATGATAAGACAAAGCTTTTTTAATTGTATTTAAATTTTTTGTCAAAAATTACCCATGCTTGAGTAAAAAATAAATTGGATATTAAATTATTTCATATTTTTAATTTTGTCATGAGGTTTTCACATATATGGCAAAAAGATATTTTCACAAAGATATTTGCATTTTCATTTTATTTTTGGCTGGATTTGCCTCCCATAAAAGGAAAAAGGTTGGCTACAAATGAAAAAAGATTCCATTCACATCAATCAACAAAATGGTTAGGAATTGTCATTTAAAATCTGTTAGGCCCCTTTCACACGAGCGGAAGACTCGGACGTCTCCCGCCTCGTGTGAAAGGGGCCTTAGAAAGTTGTGGAACTTACAAAAGTCAAATTGATCCCTTTCCTTGTGTAGGAGCTACCACTGTGCCGGCAGGGGGCTCTGGGAATGCTGCTGAGCGGTGTGCTGATGAAGAAGTACAAGTACGGATTGCTGTCTGCCTCTAAGTTGGTCTTTATTACCAATCTTGTGTCCTACATTTTGTTTTTCACCGTCTTCTTTATTGGCTGTGAGAACCCTGAAGTGGCGGGGATGACTGTGTCGTATAACGGGTAGGTTCCAGAGTTATTATAAAGATGGGGGGGCACATAATGAGTGGGTGCTGAGCTCTGACATCTTTATTGTATCTTAGGAACAAACTGGACACATTAGGAGGCAACCAGCTCTTCTCCGACTGTAACAGCGGCTGTAGCTGCTCCACCACAAAATGGGATCCAGTGTGCGGAGTGAATAATATCACCTACATGTCAGCATGTCTGGCCGGCTGCAAATCGTCCACAGGATTTGGAAAGAGCATAGTGAGTGATAAAATTATAGCAATAATCAGTTCAGCATTGTAATCTGTTCTCAGGTATATAATTATTAGTGTGACGTATACAATAAGTGTATAATAATTAGTGTGATGTGTGTAATAACCAATGTGTATAATAATCAGGGTGATATGTATCAGGGGCATAATATCAAAAGGCTGGTTCCCATAGCAAATAGTGTCCCCCTTACAAAACATAGGAGAGGAGGAGTGCTGCCCTTGCAGTGTTAATAAAATGCTTCTGTAAAAAAAAGTGTAATACTCACCTAGCCCCCACACAGTTCCTCCCCAATGAATGGAGCACATCATGTTGTCGCCAGTAGCAGGCTCAGGCGTGATGCACAGACTAGGGGAATGATCTCACACGTCACTGCATAGTCTCTGCTGCTGGGGAGAGCACACGCCAAGGTATGAGGCCCAGGCCATAATGGAAGACAGACACAGCAGCCAGATTCAGGCCCAAATCCGGTTGTTGTGTCTGCCAATCATTACGGGCTTTGCCAGTCAGTACACACACAGTAATCATTACTGCTACTGTGGGCCCCTAAGCTGCTACGTTGGTAGTTCTGCCCCTCAATGGCAGATTATATTAGGGCCATTTTGGGCAGCCGCCTAGGGCCACTACAACACTGATAGATCTATATTTCTTACACTGAAGGAGAAAGAAGCTAGAAAATATCAGCAGTGGCAGCAAGGCGAGCAGGTAGGGAGTGCAGTTAGAAGGGTACAGCCCGCACAGGCACTGACTGGAAGAAGCAGCAACAATCATTACAACAGCACAGGTGCTCACTGGCTGGCTGTACTTGGACCAATTGCAGTTCTGGTCTCATTGGGCTGTCCCTGGTGGTGAATGAGAGAAGAAGTATGATTGGCTGCCAGCTGGTGACATTTTGAAAGTGGTGAGCTGTGGAGCATGAGTGCTAGAAGGAAGGCAGTACAAAAACTAAAGTAAGGAAAGGAGTTCCAGTCCAAACATTCATTTCAGAGAAAGTCTGACTGGTCCATTGTGCTGGTACACTATGTGATTCGTCTGACACTAACTGTAGGTTTATTCACTTATAAAGTGTCTGCCTGTTTAAACTGTATATTTTACACAGGTAAGCTGTCATATGCACCAACAAAAGATGTCCCATCAGTTCAAACATATAGGCAAGCGTTTACAATAACCCTTTAAAGTTTTTTTTATATTGATGGCCTGTCCTCAAGGAGTGTCGTCCTCTGACAATCAGCTGTTCAGGAGTAGCTCTGACCACGGCATCTAGGAGAGCAAAAACCCAGATGCGCGCACTTCCAGGTGTGTATCAGCTACCTCTAGCAAGGATCGGGGGAGCCGGAGTGTGTGTGCAGCATCCTCTGTATTTCCGAATGATACTGGGCAGGGCTCCATAGGAACATAGTATTATCCTCAGACTCCAATGCTAATGCAAAAATTGCACAAAAAGAGATTGAAAAGCCATACACACCCCAAAATGGTATCAATGAAAAGTACAGATCGCCTTGCAAAAAATGAGCCCTCATACAGCTCAATACACATAGTTACAAAAAAATTGGAGAGATCAGAAGATGGTGATGAAAAAAAAATTTCAAGTTTTTTTTTTTTCAGTATTTGTATGCAGGAGAGGTGGGAAGCGGTGAGTGTAGCACAACTAGCATTGTCTGTACTCACCACTCCCTGGTCTTCTTCCAGGCACTGCTCTAGTCTGTGTCCTGACTGCGTATAGCATCAGGACATAGTGCATGTAGGCATGCACTATGACAGTGCAGTGTGACACCAAAAGACAAGGGAGTGGTGAGTGCAGGAAGAGTGCGCTGAATCTGCAGTATGGCGGCGCCATCTGGAGCAGGAGAGGTAAGTTGTTTTATAAATTTTACTGTCTGATTTGAGGTCTGATAAAGATTGGGGGTCTGACTGGGGAGTCTGATCTGAGGTCTGATAAAGATGAGGGGTCTGATTAGGGTGTCTGATAAAGAATGGGGATCCGATTTAGTCTGATGAAGATTGGGGGGTCTGAACTGAGGTCTGATAAAGACTGGAGGTCTGATTATGGGTCTGATCTGAAATCTGAAGACGACTGGCGGTCTGATCTAAGGTCTGATTGGGAGTTTAAACTGAGGTTTGATGAAGATTGGGGGTCTAAAAAATATTCATCTTCCACAGGTGCATCTTATACAGGTGCATTTTATAAAGAGAGAAATATGGTACAACCCTCAATACTGTTTGCTATTAGATAAGATGTAGCCCTTTTTTAATACTGCCATAGTCAAGGCTATATTTAGAATTCATGCTACCCTAGGCACTTTAGTGCTCCCCCATGTCAATACAATTTAGATAGCTGAATGCCAAATGCTCCCTAGGGGGTCAGTCATCCATCCCAACTCCCCCATATGCACAAATGCTTAACTGAAAGCCATACTGCAAAAAAAAATAAAAAATTTACAAAACACCATGGGGCAGATTATATTACAGTTTCCTATACCAGTGTTACTGAGAAACCCACTGGAGTTTGGTGCCCCTAATTTATTAATCCATTAGTGACCGCCAATACACCCTTTTATGGCAGTCACTAACGGGTCTAAGGTTAGGCTGACTCCTATTTTTCAGCCTAGTCTAAGCGCTGCATGTGTCTCATGTAGCGGAAAGCAGGAGCTCACTCTCATATGACAGACTGCGCCTCCTCTAACAGCCAAAATCGACAGAAGCACCAGTCTGGGCTGTTTAACCCTTTAGATGATATGGTCAAAAGCGACCATGGCATCTAAGTGGTTTTAGAGGGAGGAAGCTCCCTTTCTAAGGCATCAGCACCTCCACGAATGAGTGAACAGGGTGCTGAGTATGGCAGCCAGTGGCCTAATGAAGGCCGCCTGCCTGCAGTGTATGCCTATCAAGATAGTGCCTGTCAGATTCGCACTAAAGCAGTACAGTGTATTATAGAAGCAATCAGAAGATTATCTGTCAAATTCCCCTTGTGGGTCTAAAAAATGCTAAATTAAAAGTTAAATATAATTTTATTAATGATAAAAATCTCAAGTTAAAAAAATAAAAAATGCCTTTCAACTGAAAAAAATTGCAAAAATAGCATTGGTGCAAAGCAGGTGACAAACCCTTTTGAATATTGGTAAACCATCTGCCATCCTCCCATCCTGTGGACACTGACCCTGTATGACATATACATACAGTACTTGCTCTCTGAATAAACAGGTGTATCTCTCTGATTCAGACAATGGGTGCAATTCTCTCTCTCTCTCACTAAATGTCACTACAATGCCCAGCTGCGAGTTGTAATCTTCTAACAGACTGGCAATATGTCTTCTGGATATGGCTGGAAGCTTCTAGGACAACCATATACTGTGAAGTCCAAAAGATTTATACGTGTGCTACCTTCTAGATGGATGAGTGGAGCAAGCCCTACCTAGCCACTATTACTACAGTACAGTTATTAACCTTCTCAGCCGTCAGGGTGGAAAACATAAAAACAATCCGAGACGTCCATTCTTTAAAAATGTGCTTGCAAAAGCAGAAGGCGCCATAGCCGCTGGGTTTCTGTTTCAAACAGCAGACACCAAGGGCTAATGTCTGTGATCGGTGATAGTGCCTCCGCATTCAGGACTTTTTTTCCTTTTAAAATAACGAATCTAGTGGAAATGGCTAAAACAGATACCAAATGTGCAGAACTGATGCTCCGGATCCATTTTTATTTTATTTTTTTTACAAGATACATATTTTTTTTTTTTCTGTGTTTTCTGAGCGGAAAAATAAACAGTAATCCGAACCTGGCCTAGCCTAGTTATTTTTTAATATGGTTTCTATGTATTTTAATTGGGAAAAAGGTAAGAACATTAATAATATAGTTTTATTAATGGAAAAATACCCAAATTATAAAAAATAAAAAAAAATGCCTTACTGAGGTCCACTCCCTCATTATCCATGGATGAATGCCATATGCGCTAGGTGCTTTATCAATATTTAATTTTCTCAGACGTAGCAGTACTTCTTGTGTTAAAGGGGTTGTCCCACAAAAAATATTCTACAGTTTTCAAACCAACATCTGATCTGAATACTTTGGTACAGTAATTGCATGTAATTAAAACTTTTGTACAGCCACAGGGTTATTCAATAAAATCTATCTGTACAGTGCCACTTAATTTCTTATTTCTGTACCGACTCATTAAGGAGGCCGCTTATGCTCAGTTTCATGTTTTAACTGCCTCCTGAGCTCTGATAGGGAGAGCATGGACACGCCCCCTGAGCTGTCAGCTTGATATAAATCTAGCAGAGCAATGAATGGGGAGCTCTCTGGATCCATGTGAGGTACAGGGCTGGTTCTAGCTTTGTTAGAAAGAGGATGTCGTGTACTATATGATGTCTGATTTTCATTTTTTACATTATTCCTGGGATAACCCCTTTAAGATGATATCTGACAGAGATCCTTGATTCACATATTTTAGCCAATCAGTTGGAATCAATGGAATGTCATACAGATACATGCCTCAGCAGAATTAATGAATTTAAAGGGGTTTTCCAAGTTTCAGATATTGATAATCTGTCCTTTGGATATGTATTATCAATATCATAGCAGTGGGGGTCTGACACATGGCACCCCCACCAATCAGCTGTTCATGACATCCAACAGAAGAAACACAGAGAATGAAGCTGGAAGCGTGGCTCCATTCTATAGTGGCCCATTTAAGGTGATTCCACATACTTTTCCTGCATGTCCAAAAAGGACAGTCCCTAAAATTGGCCATACACCTGTCGGCAAGACAAGTGATGATCTCTCCAATCCTCCCCTACATATGCATGCTTGATTGGCCTAGCATGCATATGTAGTAAATGAGGAGAGAAAGCCAGCAGGTTTTTAAAATCATCTTTTGATGATACCCTGTATGTACAGTGCCTTGCGAAAGTATTCGGCCCCCTGGAACTTTTCAACCTTTTGCCATATTTCAGGCTTCAAACTAAAAGATATAACATTTTAAATTTTTGGTGAAGAATCAACAACAAGTGGGTCACAATTGTGAAGTGGAACGACATTTATTGGATCATTTAAACTTTTTTTGTAATAATAAAACTGAAAAGTGGGGAGTGCAAAATTATTCGGCCCCCTTGCATTAATACTTTGTTGCGCCACCTTTTGCTGCGATTACAGCTGCAAGTCGCTTGGGGTATGTCTCTA
The DNA here is from genome assembly GCA_900303285.1 of Rhinella marina. Taxonomy (NCBI): domain Eukaryota; kingdom Metazoa; phylum Chordata; class Amphibia; order Anura; family Bufonidae; genus Rhinella; species Rhinella marina. The sequence continues at coordinate 66,412 of ONZH01017154.1, forward strand.
TCAGTTTTGCCCATCTAGAGACTGAAATTCTTGCCCATTCTTCCTTGCAAAACAGCTCGAGCTCTTTGAGGTTGGAAGGAGAGCGTTTGTGAACAGCAGTTTTTAGCTCTTTCCACATATTCTCAAATGGATTCAGGTCTGGACTTTGGCTTGGCCATTCTAAGACCTGGATACGTTTATTTTTCAACCATTCCATTGTAGATTTTGCTTTATGTTTGGGATCATTGTCTTGTTGGAAGATAAATCTACGTCCTAGTCTCAGGTCTCCAACAGGTTTTCATCCAGAATGGTCCTGTATTTGGCTCCATCCATCTTCCCATCAATTTTAACCATCTTCCCTGTCCCTGTTGATGAAAACCAGGCCCAAAACATGATGCTACCACCACCATGTTTGACAGTGGGGATGGTGTGTTCAGGGTGATGAGCTGTGTTGCTTTTATGCCAAACATATCGTTTTGCATTGTTTCCAAAAAGTTCGATTTTGGTTTCATCTGACCAGAGCACCTTCTTCCACATGTTTGGTGTGTCTCCCAGGTGGCTTGCGGCAAACTGTAAAGGAGACTTTGTATGGATATCTTTGAGAAATGGCTTTCTTCTTGCCATTCTTCCTTAAAGGCCAGATTTGTGAAGTGTTCGACTGATTGTTGTCCTATGGACAGACTCTCCCACCTCCGCTGTAGATCTCTGCAGGTCATCCAGAGTCATCATGGGCCTCTTGGCTGCATCTCTGATCAGTCTTCTCCTTGTTTGAGATGAGGGAGGCCGGGTCTAGGTAGATTTGCAGTGGTCTGATTCTCCTTCCATTTCAATATGATCGCTTGCACAGTGCTTCTTGGGATGTTTAAAGCTTGGGAAATCTTTTGGTATCCAAATCCGGCTTTAAACTTCTCCACAACAGTATCACGGACCTGCCTGGTGTGTTCCTTGGTCTTCATGATGCAGAACCCTGAGACTATCACAGAGCAGGTGCATTTATACGGAGACTTGATTACACACAGGTGGATTCTATTTCTCTTCATCAGTCATTTAGGACAACATTGGATCATTCATAGATCCTCAATGAACTTCTGGAGTGAGTTTTCTGAACTGAAAGTAAATGGGCCGAATAATTTTGCACGCCCAACTTTTCAGTTTTATATTACAAAAAAAGTTTAAATATCCAATAATTTCGTTCCACTTCACAATTGTGACCCACTTGTTGTTGATTCTTCACCAAAAATTTAAAATGTTATATCTTTTTGTTTGAAGCCTGAAAAGTGGCAAAAGGTTGAAAAGTTCCAGGGGCCAAATACTTTCGCAAGGCACTGTA
>ONZH01017155.1:0-35000 GCA_900303285.1 Rhinella marina
ATCAGACCTCACATCAGCCTTACTGTGCCCCCATCAGACCTCACATCAGCGTATTGTGCCCCATCAGACCTCAGATCAGCATATTGTGCCCCCATCAGACCTCAATCAGCAGAATGTGCCCCCATCAGACCTCAGATCAGCGTATTGTGCCCATCAGACCTCAGATCAGCAGAATATGCCCCCATCAGACCTCACATAAGCCTACTGTGCCCCCATCAGACCTCAGATCAGCGTATTGTGCCCCATCAGACCCCAGATTGTGCCCCCATCAGATCTCACATCAGCCTACTGTGCCCCCATCAGACCTCACATCAGCGTATGGTGCCCCATCAGACCTCAGATCAGCGTATTGTACCCCCATCAGACCTCAGATCAGCAGAATGTGCCCCCATTAGTCCTCACATCAGCCTACTGTGCCCCCATCAGACCTCAGATCAGCGTATTGTGCCCCCATCAGACCTCAGATCAACAGAATGTGCCCCCATCAGACCTCAGATCAGCCTACTGTGCCCCCAACAGACCTCAGATCAGCGTATTGTGCCCCATCAGACCTCAGATCAGCATAATTGTGCCCCCATCAGACCTCAGATCAGCAGAATGTGCCCCATCAGACCTCAGATCAGCGTATTGTGCCCATCAGACCTCAGATCAGATCAGCGTATGTGCCCCATCAGACCTCAGATCAGCGTATTGTGCCCCCATCAGACCTCAGATCAGCAGATCATGTGCCCCCATCAGACCTCACATCAGCCTCACTGTGCCCCATCAGACTTCAGATCAGCGTATTGTGCCCCCCACCAGACCTCAGATCAGCGTATTGTGCCCCCATCAGACTTCAGATCAGCGTATTGTGCCCCCCACCAGACCTCAGATCAGCGTATTGTGCCCCATCAGACCTCAGATCAGCATATTGTGCCCCCATCAGACCTCAGATCAGCAGAAATGTGCCCTCATCAGACCTCACATCAGCCTACTGTGCCCCCATCAGACTTCAGATCAGCGTATTGTGCCCCCCATCAGACCTCAGACCAGCGTATTGTGCCCCCATCAGACCTCAGATCAGCGTATTGTGCCCCCATCAGACCTCGGATCAGCCTACTGTGCCCCCATCAGACCTCACATCAGCCTACTGTGCCCCCATCAGACCTCACATCAGCGTATTGTGCCCCATCAGACCTCAGATCAGCATATTGTGCCCCCCATCAGACCTCAGATCAGCAGAATGTGCCCCATCAGACCTCACATCAGCCTACTGTGCCCCCATCAGACCTCAGATCAGCGTATTGTGCCCCCATCAGACCTCAGATCAGCGTATTGTGCCCCCATCAGACCTCAGATCAACAGAATGTGCCCCCATCAGACCTCAGATCAGCGTATTGTGCCCCATCAGACCTCAGATCAGCATATTGTGCCCCCCCATCAGACCTCAGATCAGCGTATTGTGCCCCATCAGACCTCAGATCAGCGTTACTGTGCCCCATCAGACCTCAGATCAGCGTACTGTGCCCCCAGTCTCAGATCAGCTTAATGTGCTCCCATCAGACCTCAGATCAGCGTATTGTGCCCCATCAGACCTCAGATCAGCATATTGTGCCCCCATCAGACCTCAGATCAGCGTATTGTGCCCCCATCAGATCTCAGATCAGCGTATTGTGCCCCATCAGACCTCACATCAGCCTACTGTGCCCCCATCAGACCTCACATCAGCCTACTGTGCCCCCATCAGACCTCAGATCAGCGTATTGTGCCCCATCAAACCTCAGATCAGCATATTGTGCCCCCATCAGACCTCAGATCAGCCCTACTGTGCCCCCATCAGACCTCACATCAGCCTACTGTGCCCCCCATCAGACCTCATATCAGCGTATTGTGCCCCCACCAGACCTCAGATCAGTGTATTGTGCCCCCATCAGACCTCAGATCAGCGTATTGTGCCCCATCAGACCTCAGATCAGCAGACTGTGCCCCCATCAGACCTCATATCAGCCTACTGTGCCCCTATCAGACCTCAGAATCAGCGTATGTGCCCCCATCAGACCTCAGATCAGCATATTGTGCCCCATCAGACCTCAGATCAGCAGAATGTGCCCCCATCAGACCTCACATTCAGCCTACTGTGCCCCCATCAGACCTCAGATCAGATCAGTATTGTGCCCCCACCAGACCTCAGAATCAGCTATTGTGCCCCCATCAGACCTCAGATCAGTGTATCAGATGTGCCCCCCATCAGACCTCAGATCAAGACCCCAGAAGATGTGCCCCCATCAGACCTCAGATCAGCCTCAGACCTCAGTCAGCCCATCAGACTGATCACCCTCAGATCAGCGTATTGTGCCCCATCAGACCTCCCCAGATCATCACAGATCAGCGTATTGTGCCCCCATCAGACCCTCAGATCAGACCTCAGACCTCATCAAGCCTACTGTGCCCCTATCAGACCTCAGATTCAGCGTATTGTGCCCCCATCAGACCTCAGATCAGCAGCCGACCCCAATCAGCCCCACAGCCTCACAGCCACATAGGATTAAAATAAAAAACCTTTCTTACCTGTTCTGCGCTGCGGCTGCCCTCCGGTCCGCGCTCCGCTCTCTTCCCTGGCCCGCGCCCACTATGACCTGACGCTGCGTGCAGCGTCAGGTCATAGTGCGGCCGCCGCCAGGGAAGAGAGCGGAGCGCGGACCGGAGGGCAGCCGCAGCGCAGAACAGGTAAGTAAGGTTTTTTATTTTAATCCTATGTGGCTGGGTGGGCTGATCTGAGGTCTGATGGGGGTCCCTAAATACAAGTGAGCGCTTCCATAATGGAAGCGCTCACTTGTATTCGCCTGATAGTAGGCAAGGTCATCCTTGCTGGGCCCCCCTGAGTCACTGGGCCCGGAGCCGTCGCCCCCCCCCCCTGCCCCCCGGTAGCTACGCCACTGGTCCTTAGTCTTCCCTGTCCTATCACAGGTTACTTCTGGGTATGTAAGGTATCCTCCCCTAGGGGAGCGTGAATGAGTTTAGCTGCTATTCTTACTGTCTGCTCATGTTCCGAACCTCTGCCTGTTAACTGATTCTAATATTCTGCTACCTGCCCTGACTTTAGCCTGATTACTGACCGTACTGACCCTTTGCTGACCTTGGATTAGTTTCACGGAATTGCACAAAATCTGTGTGCCCTGACAATCAGCCTGTTTCCCGACCAGGGGTATTGCCTGATCGCTTGGTGCTTCTCACAAGTGTCTCTGACTCCCATGGTCAGCTGCCAACTACATCGGGACTATTTCAAGAGGTAGTGGCCTGGTGAATCCACTGCAGTGAAGACCAGATGTCTGTATAGGGGTTAAAGGGTAAAAAAATCAGGGGACCTCCAGAATCAGGGGACCACTCTTAGGACTATCCCCAAAGTCAAACCGGTTAGTTGGTACAGTGGGTCCAAACCCGCTGCCCATTACAGGATGTAACGTTCACCCTTTTAATTGCCGAGGCCACCACTGATGTTACCATTAGCCCTTCAGCACTCTAGACCACCAGGGATGTTATCCCTAGCTCTTTACTACTCTAGCCAACAAGAGATTTCATGATTTACTCCTTCACTGCCTAGACCACTAGGGATGGCATCACTAACCCTTTCACTGTCCTAGACCACCGGTGTTCATGTCAGCAATTATTAGTCGCCAGTTTTATCATTAACCCTTTCACCACCGTAAAATCATCAAACCACACACGGGCACCAGCGAAAGACAGAGCAGATCTGCACTGCACAAATAAAGCAAGAGATTTCACAGCGTCTCACTTTACTGCCTCTGTAGCTGGAAGGTTTCGATTGAATTGTCTCTCCTGGCTTCTCTCCATCTACTCAACCAGCGGGGAATAAAACCTGCCCAAACCACTTAAGACATCTCTGAATCACCTTCCTGACTGAATCTTCCTTGGAGGAGCCACTTTAATCGCATTGAAGTATCTGTTGATTATCAAATATGATGTATGAAGGGAAGAAACGCCAGAGACAGCAGAGACTGCCTGACGTTAATACGTCCGGACTGTGTCATGGTGAGACGAGAGGAAAACCAAGCCAAGAACAGTCCGTGCTCCAGCCTGATGTACCCTGTATAATGATTTCTGCAGCATTCGTATAGGCCTGGTCGCTTGTTGTCAGTGAATGAAAACATTCCTAAGGCTGGAAACATCCAAAAATTGGCTGTGGGGGTTTTTTGCGTCACCATGCCTCCTAAAAAAAAAGCCGTTATGCACCCCAAAATGGTGCCAATAAACAGTAAAGCTCACCAAGGAAAAAACAAACCCTCATACAGCTCTGAAAATGGAAAAATAACAACATTAAGGGCACCAGGACTGTAAAACACAACAACCAGTTTTTTTTAAAAAATTGGAATAGCGGTAAAACTGAACAAAATCTATATTAAATTAGGCTGTATTCACCTGCAGGTTGTCATTTTTACATAAAAAATGTTAGCTGTCATGGAAATAAATGGAATTACATAATTGTTTGGGATTTTGTTTTATGATGTTCATTAAAACAAAATCCCCAACAATTTATTGTGAATTCCATTTATTTCCATGACAGCTAACATTTTTTATACATTTCCCAATATATGTGGTAAAAATACAACTTAAAAAAGAACTAAACGTTACGGTTCCTGGAAGACGAGCTGCAATATCAACAACAAAATTTGTTTAGTCTGAAGGGTTAGTAATATACTAGGCTAATGATCTGTATCGCCACTGCTGACAGAATAGAGTATTGCCACATCTTACCATTCATAGGACATTGTTACAGCAGACTGCACTCCCCTATTCTACTGCAATGTTCAGGAGGCTTCCCGAAAAAAAGGGGTTGGTTCCTGGTTCGACTCCAGGTCTGTGTATATAATTATGGGGCCCGGTCTGGGGGTCTATACTTATTCTGAGTCTGTTGTTTTTGAGTGTGGTCTGGTTGTATTCTGAGTCTGGTCTACAGTCTTGTTTTTTGAGGGAGAGGTGTTTTTTATGGGTCTATATTCATTTTGGGTTCTGGTTTGGATCCTGTATTTATTTCAGGGCCTGCTTTGGGTTTCAGGTTTGTGGTCTGTTTTAAGTTCGGGTCTGGTCTGGGGTCTTTATTCATTTTTTTTTTCTGGTTTGGGGTCTGTTTTTTGGTGGTAGGTTTGGGGGTCCTATTTCTTTGGGGTTCAGGTTTGGGCGGTCTCTATTTATTTAGGCGTTCTAGTGTGAGGTTTGTATTTTATTCTAGGGTGTATTCATTTAAAGGGTTTTCCCATCTCAGACAATGGAGGCCATATCACTAGTATGATACACCCATTGTCTGATAGGTGTGGGTCCCGCCTCTGGGAACCCGCACCTAATATCGAGAACGGAGCCCTGAAAGTGGGTGGAGGCGCACTGCGCATGCACAGCAGCCGTTCATTCATTTCTATGAATTCGCCAAAAATAGCCGAGCGCTGGCTCATCATGCGCCCCACTTCACTTCTATGGTGAGCGCTTGGTGTGGGCCGGAATGGAGTCCTCCAGCTACCGCTCTCCCTGCTCCATTCTCAATATAGGTGGGACCCGCACCTATCGGACAATGGGGACATATCCTAGCGATATGCCCCCATTTTCTCAGATGGGAATACCCTTAAGGGTTGATGGTCTGTATTTATATTGGGTTCAGTTTTGGGGACTGTTTTATTTAGGGGTCCTTATTCATTTTGGGTTCAGGTTTGGTGGGGTCTGATTTTATATTCTGGGGTGTATTTATGTGGTTGTTTGGATCTATATTTTTTTTTAAGGGGCCGGTTGGGGGGGATGGGGAATGATTCAGGTATGGTTTGGGCCTGTCTTTAGTTTGGTGTCTGGCATCAGGTTGCAGCATCTTGGAGACACAATTGAACAAATAAAAATTAAAAAAAGTGCCGCTGCTTATCCCACCGCTTCTCATAACCCGCCCTGATGTCTTTACTGAAATGTACACATAGATTATAAGATCAGTATGAATCTAAGCTACGTGTCCAAACCCCATGGATGTCATCAGACCCCGTCTGTGGGGTCTATTAATATCCTACTCCGTCATCTGTCGCTATACAGAGTGACAACCGATAATAGCCGCCATGGCGCTGTCAGGGGGTGATCACCCAGGTTTTTACTGATGCCGTGTGGCTAAAATCTGCACTGTTATAGCCCCTAATGCCTCTCTGTGGGGCCTGAATTCCTTCCCCATGAATCAGGAGGCTCAGGATGAACAAAACTTCCTGACTCTATAGAGCTATTTATCTGGGCTGTATGTTGTGCTGTGCGGAGAGTTATTAAGGATCAGCGCCCACGTTCCTACCTGCCAAGTATAGGCTGAAGGGCCATCTACGTAATGCTGACCGCAGCCATACGCAGCTCGTTCCTCTGATGGGGTGAGGAGGGGGCTGACATTTTCTTTGTGTTGGTACTCGTGTACCGTTCTGTCAAGTGTTCTGCGTTGCATAGCCTTTGATTGTATGTTCCAAGCAACAGGCTTAGAAAAGCCTGTAAGTGGAAGGCGGAGGAGAAATCCATCAATAGAAAAAATAAAGGACAAAAGATTCGTCCTGAGACATCAATATAAGGGGCAGAGTCATTCCATGCACAGTGGCAACTCCAGCCGCCTCCACCTACAGAATAGGATCTGTTGCAGTTAAACACTTCACCACTAGATGGCGATGGAGTCCAGAGCAGAGCGCACAGTATGTGAAGCAAACAAAGATGTTTTACATCAGTCTTGTTATTCCAGGATCTGTGTATCTAATCCTATCCTGTGTGATACTGTCTGCTGAGCTGTGTATCTAATCCTGTCATGTGTGATTCTGCCTGCTGAGCTGTGTATCTAATCCTGTCATGTGTGATTCTGCCTGCTGAGCTGTGTATCTAATCCTGTCATGTGTGATACTGTCTGCTAAACTGTGTATCTAATCCTATCATATATGATACTGTTTGCTGAGCTGTGTATCTAATCCTATCCAGTGTGATACTGTCTTCTGAGCTGTGTATCTAATCCTCTCATGTGTAATACTGTCTGCTGAGGGCTGTGTATCTAATCCTATCATGTGTAATACTGTCTGCTGAGCTGTGTATCTAATCCTATCATGTGTATACTGTCTACTAAACTGTGTATCTAATCCTATCATATATGATACTGTTTGCTGAGCTGTGTATCTAATCCTATCCTGTGTGATACTGTTTTCTGAGCTGTGTATCTAATCCTATTCTGTGTGATACTGTCTGCTGAGCTGTGTATCTAATCCTATCCTGTGTATCTAATCCTATCCTGTGTGATACTGTCTGCTGAGCTGTGTATCTAATCCTATCCTGTGTGATACTGTCTGCTGAGCTGTGTATCTAATCCTATCAGTGTGATACTGTCTGCTGAGCTGTGTATCTATCTATCCTGTGTGTACTGTCTGCTGAGTGTGTTCTATCCTATCCTGTGATACGTCTGCTGAGCTGTGTATCTAATCCTATCCAGTGTATACTGTCTGCTGAGACTGTGTATCTAATCCTATCCAGTGTAATACTGTCTGCTGAGCTGTGTATCTAATCGCTAATCGCTGGTGTTGATACTGTCTGCTGAGCTGTGTATCTAATCCTATCCTGTGTGAATACTGTCTGCTGAGCTGTGTATCTAATCCTATATGTGTGATACTGTCTGCTGAGCTGTTGTATCATAATCCCATCATGTGTATACTGTCTGCTGAGCTGTGTATCTAATCCTATCCTGTGTGATACTGTCTGCTGAGGTATGTATCTAATCCTATCCAGTGTGATACTGTCTGCTGAGCTGTGTATCTAATCCTATCCAGTGTGATACTGTCTGCTGAGCTGTGTATCTAATCCTATCATGAGTGATACTGTCTGCTGAGCTGTGTATCTAATCCTATCCTGTGTGATACTGTCTGCTGAGCTGTGTATCTAATCCTATCCTGTGTGATACTGTCTGCTGAGCTGTGTATCTAATCCTATCCAGTGTGATACTGTCTGCTTCAATAAAACAAAGATATAAACATATTTTTCCTCAGTTTATTACCAAAGTCACAAAACACATAAAATCCATATAAAACCTGTAACAGCTGCTGATAATAAATAATCCCGCCTCTACGTCCAGGCGCCTCCTTCACATTAATAGCCTTTATACTGGATTATATTCTGCTCTGTCCGTCCGATAATCCAGAATGACCGCTTCCCGTTAATTCTGGATTAAAGGAATTTTTATTACTAATTCCACTCTAGAAATATTTCAGAATACTTCACCTTCTATAGAGATGACCTCTGACATCACCCCACAGTTCCGCCAGGGCAGTGTGTACACTTGTCACAAGGTACCGCCACATAACATCCTAAGCGCATATTCACACAGGCAGGTTTTTGGTTTCAAAAACTGCATTAAAAAAAAACCTGAGCAAAACCTGTATGTGTGAATGCAATCTTACAGAATAAATATAAGGGGAGGAAAGGGTGAACATTTAACAAAGAAAGTATCAAATCAGGAAGGTAAAAAATATATAAATGTTCTTACAAACAAAAGTGAATTTTTTAAGAATCTGGGTATCCTATGGATCACCCTTCATCAAGGAGCCCATTATGTCACCCAAAGAGCTGGCCAGTCGCTCATAGGTCCTTTTCAGTTGGATGCCAGGCTACTCTTTTCAGATGGATGCTAGGCTAATCTTTTCAGTTGGATGCCAGGCTATTCTTTTCAGATGAATGCCAGGCTACTCTTTCAGATGGATGTCAGTCTTCTCTTTTCAGATGGATGCCAGGCTAATCTTTTCAGTTGGATGCCAGGCTACTCTTTTCAGATGGATGCCAGGCTATTCTTTTCAAATGGATGCCAGGCTACTCTTTTCAGATGGATGCCAGGCTACTCTTTTCAGATGGATGCCAGGCTATTCTTTTCAAATGGATGCCAGGCTACTTTTTCAGATGGATGCCAGGCTACTTTTTTCAGATGGATGCCAGGATATTCCTTTCAGTTGGATGCCAGGCTACTCTTTTCAGATGGATGCCAGGCTATTCTTTTCAAATGGATGCCAGGCTACTCTTTTCAGATGGATGCCAGGCTATTCTTTTCAGTTGGATGCCAGGCTACTCTTTTCAGATGGATGCTAGGCTATTCTTTTCAGTTGGATGCCAGGCTACTCTTTTCAGATGGATGCCAGGCTATTCTTTTCAGTTGGATGCCAGGCTACTCTTTTCAGATGGATGCTAGGCTATTCTTTTCAGTTGGATGCCAGGCTATTCTTTTCAAATGGATACCAGGCTACTTTTTCAGATGGATGCCAGGCTACTTTTTTCAGATGGATGCCAGGCTATTCCTTTCAGTTGGATGCCAGGCTACTCTTTTCAGATGGATACCAGGCTATTCCTTTCAGTTGGATGCCAGGCTATTCTTTTCAGATGGATGTCAGTCTTCTCTTTTCGGGTGGATGACAAGCTATACTTCTCTGATGAATGCCAGGCTGTTTTTTAGCGATGGATGCTAGGCTATTCTTTTCAGATGGATGCCAGGCTATTCTTTTCAGATAGATGCCAGGCTATTCTTTTCAGATGGATGCCAGGCACAGTATACCACTCCTTTCACAGGATCTTACATATTGGGTAATAAAAGGGATAATCCAGTTTTATATAAACGAATTTTAATCCCCTCACAATGAAATGTTCTGCATTTTCTAATAGATTTTGCTTCATTTCCTCCATTTTAAAATCTATCTGCTTGCTGTCAGTGAATGGGATAATCAGTTTTTTTTAGCTCGAGGTTTGATATGATTGTATCCAGTCTAGATAACCCTCTGTGCTACAATGTATCCGTCTGAAGACCGGGCTGTTTATATCACTGAGGATTGTCTAAACTGCATATAATTGTACCGAACCCCCAGCTGTGAGAAGTGTTAGCTCAGGATGGGTTTTCAGCATCTAGATGTAAACAAGAAGGTTCCCACTCACTGACAGGAAGCAGAGATGGTGGAGAATGGAGACACAGTCTATTACTGTAGAACACTATAAAGTATTATATAACTTTACACAAAGCTTGGCATTAGTTATTGGGGCACTCCCTGGCCAGTATCGTCTATAGGGGCACATTGACACTGGTAATGGGGGTGCGCTCTGGTTGGTACTATAATGGGGGCTCTCTAGCATTACAAACAGGGTCAATCTTGCATTGTTTGCTGGTGCACTCTCTCTAGGACTATGTATAGGGGTCTATGGGGGCACTCTCTGGCACTCTCTTGCGCTGTCCATCTGGCAGTATGGCACTGTCTGTGGTGGAGGGTGGCACTGTCATATAAAACCCTTAGTACTCACTGAGGCCTCCTGGCACTGTTAAAGGGGAAACTTTGGCACTGTTAATGGGGCCCTTCTCTGGCAACAACCGTTTGGCACTATCTGAGGGCCCACATCTATTGAGCCACTCTGGCACTGTTAATGTGGACACTCTCAGGTTCTGCCGTGGGGCCGCCTGGTACTGTCTGTGGGACTACTTTGGCATTGTTTATGGTGGCACTCTATGGAGCTGGCATAGTTTTTGAGGGCACCATCGTAGGAACCCTTTGGCACTGTCTGAGGGCCCACATCCATGGAGGCCTGCTTAGTGGACACACTAACACTGTTATGGACCTCCCTCCGGCTGGTTATATCACGGGGCCCTCTGGTACTACTCTGGCATTATGGAGGTAAATTGGCACTGTTTTTGGATAAATACTGAGGGCACTGTCTGTAGGAAGAGCCCCCGGGACTGAGCATGGAGGCCCTGTAGACTGGGTCACTCTCTGGGGCCCCCTGGGGGGCGGGGCTTATGTATATAAAATGGAATGTGCTCTGCTTCTAGACGCTGCAGACTAGGACCCAACATTTGTGATTCTCACAGCACAACATACACATCCTGACACTACAACATACAGAAAAACGCCGCGCTATACGCTGCACGTACCAGAACGTCTCCACATACAATTATTCACAGTATCGGAAAATTACAAAAATTAAATAAAGTTCATGGTCCCAAGAGTCACGCTGCCGGCCGGTGCAAGATGGTGACGCAGCCGTGATAGCTGGTGCAGCGCTGCAGTGGGGGCTCCGCGTCCACCTTCCCAGTTTTGGGGTCGAACACGAAAGCGTTTTCCGTTCCTTCGCCATTTTGATCTCTTCCGCCCAGTATGTACATTTTACCTCCGCAGACCGCCACGCCGCAGCTCTCCTGTACAGAGACAATCAGAGCATAAAACCAGAATAGGCGTCACAATGTCATCATCTGGTCCTACACAGTCGTGAGAACCTCTCATCTCAGGGGTGGTGGTCGCTCTGAGCATCCAGGGTGGAGAACGGGGCCCTGTTTAGATTTTTTAGGAGGGGCCCTCCTCCTTTAGTGTCTTAAAAGTGTCTTCTGGCCTGAGCTGAGAGTAGAGAACCCGTCCTGTCCTGCATTACATAGACAACCTATTCATATGAATGAACACGGTGTAATACTTCATCTCCCCCGTGGTGGCGCTACAGGGAAACTGATCACTTACTACCAGGTTTCCTCACAGATTGCAGCCAATCACTGGGTATCAGGGGGGCACTTTGTGATCATCTTATTGTCAAGGACCCTAAGGATTGTCCAAAGTGGAGAACCCCTTTTAGTAACGCTTCCATTGACTGCTGTGTAACTCACCAGAGCCCCGGGCAGGGACGCCACTTCGCTCCACACGTCAGTCTCTGGGTTGTAGCTGAAGATCGTGCTCAGCAGACCACCGACCACGTACACCAGGCCGTCCAGCTCTACGGCATTAATGCATCTCTGGGAGAACGGCGCCGGCGTCTTGTACGTCCAGGCCTCGGCTTCGGGGTCGTAGCACTGCACCTGGAATAGAGGATTTACATCCCAGCTGGATGACCCATCCCTACTAGGACCTAATACAGAATGAGCATCCCGTTTTGGAAGAAGCCACACCATCACCCACTTCAAGTGTGACATGTCTGGGCCTCCATAGCTTCCTCCTGCTCGTCAGGGTGGTTTCTTTTAGAAACCGTCGTGTAGCAGTTCTATTTTATTCTGATACAAAGCTCCAAATCTCCTGCACAGAGGCACAGAGTGAAATGATACAATGGTGTCTCCCTGGAGCCACCACTAGAGGGAGCTGAGGAGCCTTCTGTGTGCTGAACCCCTTAGTGACCACATACAGACCTTTTTCTAGTCTAGTCTATGCTTTGCATGCTACGCGCTGTCCATGCGGAGGAGGAACGGATGCTCAGCTATCAATTCTGAGAAACCTCAGATCCTGGATGATTAACCCCTTAGATGCTGTGCTCAACAAAAACCGTGGCAGCAGTCGTTTTAGATGGTGGAAACCTATATGTATTACGTATATTAACTGATCAAACGACCACATCTTTAAATGCTCTGGTGAGACTAAAAATGTTGGCCAAAAAATTCAAGAAAAAAAAAGTAAAAAAAAAAAAAAAAAAAAAAAACATTTTTCCTACAAAGTGGGCTTTTTGTTGAAAAAAAAATTTAATTTTTTTCTCAAAAAATAAAATTGATAAAAATGTAACATGCTCCAAAATGATACCAATGTAAACTACAACTTGCCCTGTAAAGAAGGAAAAGATAAAAACCGTTAGGGCTTTCAGAATATGGTGGCACAAAAAAAATTTTCCTATTTTCAAAAGAAAAAAGTTTTTAATGAGGAAAAGGAACAAAACGTAAAAATAAGATAAGGTCCCATGCAAACGACTGTAGCCATTTTGCAGCACGCAAATCATGGGTGCAGTCCATGTGCCGTATGCTTTTTATTTGCAGACCCATTGATTTCAATGGTCTGTGGTCTACATTTTGCGGACATCTTTTGCGGAACGGACATACGGATGTGGAAAGCACACGGATTATCCATGCGCATATCCCATCCATATGTCTGTTACACAAAAAGATAGAGTATGCCCTATACTTGTCTGTCGAATGTGGGCCACTGACCCATTGAAGTCAATGGGTCTGCAAAAATGCGGATGCAACGCGGACATGGTCGTTTGTATGAAGCCTAATCGTACTGCTCTGGACGGTTATCACGTCATTAATACCACGCAATGAATGCCATAACAAAAACCTGCTTTCCCTTCAAAAGCATTAATAAAGGTTCTACAATACGTTATTTGAGGTCCACAAAAAATATAATGTGGCCCAAGAAAAAAAAACAAGCCATCTGAGGGAAATGGGGGGGGGAGGATAAGTTCCAGCTTGGAATGTGATGGCCAGGAGTTAATGGAGTTTAAGGCATGATCGGTGTGCAGTGAGCTCCCTCTAGTGGTGACTGCAGGAAGTCCAATTTTTTTCACTACACTCTCAGGCTACGGAGGAGATTTGGAACCATGTATCAGAAAAAAGGAGCTCTGATCGCCATAATCAGATTAGCGTAGTGCAGATGCCTGGGCCTAATGTAAATGGTCTTCAGGGGAGGGGAGGGGGGGATAACATAATCACCAGTCACATGCCACCTACTGATGATGTCATACACAGAAGGTGCCATCTTATCCATCAGGCCTGTACCTCCCTGAGGCCTGTGGCCCACACTGTTTCTATCAAAGAACTTACCTTATCTGTGTTCCCATAATCCTCCACTGCTCCGCCGATGACGTACAGCCTGTTCATGCAGCAGACCGCCGCTGCCGAGCTCACAGCTTCCAACATGGGGGTCACCGGAGACCAGGCGTTGGTGAACGAGTTGTACCGCTCCACTGAGGACAACCGCTTCACGCCATCAAATCCACCAACAGAGTAAATCTGGAGAACAGAATTAATAATACATTCATCTACATTGATACTGAAAGGGTTAATCATCTAATGAAAAACTCACCAACTTTTGAATGCCCTTTACATTACAGAAGAATTTCCGCAAAAAATTTTATTCCATGTCCTACTAGAAATGTACATGATGTAATCTGTAGTGAGTGTAATTTTCTTACCAGTGTCTGTATTTGTGAGTTATATCTCCCTGATGTTTCTCATCTGTGTCATGTGACCAGCAATCAGACTCACCAACTGACACATCATCTTATGTGTGGACAGGAAGTATAATTATCTATGTATTCCTATAAGAGCCTCACTTTCAGTCTCATAGGAATGAATAGAGCAGTGACTGGCTTCCTGTCCTGGGTCAGTTGGAGGTCAGGGAGTTGGTCACATGACACAGCTACAATAAGAAGAGAGGGGATAACTCACAGATACAGTCTCTGATTACATCATGTGCCTTTCTAACAGGTCAGAGAATAAAAATTTTTGCGGGAGTTCTTCTTTAAAATTCGTCACATTTTTAACTCTCTAATGTCTGCTTGCTGTCAGTGAATAGGAACGCTCGCGACTTACATTAAAAGACTGAAAACCTTACTCCGATCCCCCAACTACCCTGACACATTGTGATGAACCCCCCACCTCTGTGGGCAGGATGGGGTTTGGGGTTTTGCGGTACCTCTCCATTAAGTACGGCCATCTTGTGTCTCCAACGGCCCTTGTTGAGTGGAGCGACCTTAATCCAGGAATTCAGCTGAGTGCTGAGCATCCAGACGTCACTGCTGTTAATGTGACCCCCTGAAGAAGACGATGGACACTGTTATATACTGTAACACTAGGGGGCAGCGTTGTGAGATCAGGATACAATGTGTCAGAAATGTTACAATATAAGAAATCTTACAATAGTCTCTGCAGGAAAGACTGAGGGCAGGTACTGATAGGTCTCATGGCTGAGGAGATGTCTACAGGTCATACATTACCTGAGATATAGACATTGTTCTTCAGTGTAATGGCCGCAAACTCAGACTTGGTGTAACCGGGCATACTGGCGAGCGTCATCCATTGCCCGCTCTTTGGATGGTAGCACTCAGTAAAGGGCAGTTTGAGAAGACCCTTTTTATCGCAGCCGCCGATGATAACTATGGCTTCCGACAAATTCATGAACCTGTGTATATAAATAATATCCCCATATAGTGGTGAAATAATACCGTCATACAGTTCTTAAGTAATATCACCATGCCATGCCCAAATAATACCAGCTTTGTCATCCCTTCATCATTTTTCTTGCAGCTAGTGTAGTTCTGTGAGATTCATGGCCACCATTTAGTGGTTGTGTTTGTGCTGAAACATACTGTATAAAAATAATACTGCCCTATAGTGCTCACATAACAGTGCAATGTATTGCTCCAGTATACAGCTCACATACAGATGCTATACAGCTCTCACATAATACCATGGTTTAATGCCCACATAACACTGCCATGGAGTGTATAGGTAATACACCCATACAGTGCTTAAATAACATTATACAGTTCCTAAATGTCATGCCCACATAATACTAACGGTGTTCAAATAATACTGCCATATGATGTTAACATAATATGCCCATAATGGTTCTATAGAGTGCCACACACTGCTCAAATAATATTGCCATGCACATACAGCCATAGCATGGTGCAATACAATTTCTAAATAAAATATAGAAAAAGTGAGTGGCTCACCACCTAGTCGACTATGGATTCAGAGGTGCTTCAATCCAGGCTTTACCCACAGCCTAAGGAAAGATATAGTTTAGCTTAATCAAATGTTTAGGATGAGCACACCCTTTATCTGATAGTGCAATATATTTATATGTCAGATTGGATAACAGTTTTATCTAGTAAATGATGTTGATTGTGTAGGGGTATGTAGTTCAAAATGTATAGAATCTTAGCTATATAGAGAACTCAGACAGAGTGAGATAAATAAGAACTCTTATTTTATTACACTAGTTAAAAGTAGGTAAAGGGATAACTCTATATATATATATGCCAGCGCTGGTATCATAAGAAATAATGTTAAAATCAAAATCTGAATGAAAATATATGAATAAGAGTAAAAAATGCAAGATAAAAAATAAAAAATAAAAAGAAAAATATAGAATAAAAATCAAGATAAAAAACAAAAAAATGTCACATAAGTAGGAGTCTTGGGTTGTTATTCCAGAATGTTATATGTCTCTATGGTCCATATAATGTTAATAGTTTGTATCAAATGGTGCAGTACATTACCCCCTCCTTAAACGTTGATGATGTCCGTGGGGAGCGGTGTTATTGTGGAATCCGTCCGTGCTTTAGCCTATGTGCTCCCGGCTGCCAGCACGAGGACGCTGGTGGAGCGTTGCGCGCGCTTTTCTCTTCTCCTCTAAAGCCGTTTGGTTTGCGGAGCTCACAGTGGCGTCCCACGTGATCGCTCCTATGTAGTAGGATTTATTGCGGTTTAGTGGTCTTGGATTTTCTTCCCAGGATTGGGTTCTGGTTTTCTCCTTGTTTGATATCAAAGATCTCCAAGGAGTATTTCATATACTTGGCAGAGAAGATATAAGGTGTGAATATAAATAAAAATACAAATATGGGTTATAGCGGCCAAATAGGGAGAGGGATATAATTAATAAATAAATCTCCAAAATCTGTGCCAGTCTCCAAATTGTCCTTTTTAACGCCAGACGCGTTTCGGGGCTTTTCTCTGCCCCTTCCTCAGTGGCAAAATCAAAAAACTTTTTTGATTTTGCCACTGAGGAAGGGGCAGAGAAAAGCCCCGAAACGCGTCTGGCGTTAAAAAGGACAATTTGGAGACTGGCACAGATTTTGGAGATTTATTTATTAATTATATCCCTCTCCCTATTTGGCCGCTATAACCCATATTTGTATTTTTATTTATATTCACACCTTATATCTTCTCTGCCAAGTATATGAAATACTCCTTGGAGATCTTTGATATCAAACAAGGAGAAAACCAGAACCCAATCCTGGGAAGAAAATCCAAGACCACTAAACCGCAATAAATCCTACTACATAGGAGCGATCACGTGGGACGCCACTGTGAGCTCCGCAAACCAAACGGCTTTAGAGGAGAAGAGAAAAGCGCGCGCAACGCTCCACCAGCGTCCTCGTGCTGGCAGCCGGGAGCACATAGGCTAAAGCACGGACGGATTCCACAATAACACCGCTCCCCACGGACATCATCAACGTTTAAGGAGGGGGTAATGTACTGCACCATTTGATACAAACTATTAACATTATATGGACCATAGAGACATATAACATTCTGGAATAACAACCCAAGACTCCTACTTATGTGACATTTTTTTGTTTTTTATCTTGATTTTTATTCTATATTTTTCTTTTTATTTTTATTTTTTATCTTGCATTTTTTACTCTTATTCATATATTTTCATTCAGATTTTGATTTTAACATTATTTCTTATGATACCAGCGCTGGCATATATATATATAGAGTTATCCCTTTACCTACTTTTAACTAGTGTAATAAAATAAGAGTTCTTATTTATCTCACTCTGTCTGAGTTCTCTATATAGCTAAGATTCTATACATTTTGAACTACATACCCCTACACAATCAACATCATTTACTAGATAAAACTGTTATCCAATCTGACATATAAATATATTGCACTATCAGATAAAGGGTGTGCTCATCCTAAACATTTGATCAAGCTAAACTATAAATTTCTAAATAAAACCACTGCTTATTGCCCAAATAATACTGTCATACAGTGCCCACATAACTAATAGAGGTTCAAAAATATTACCTTGTTGTGTCCACACAGTTCCTACGTTATAATACAATAGTCCCACAATATATTCCCCATATAACACAAACACAGAGGGCTTGAGAATACTGCTATACTAAAATAAAACTGCCATTCACTTTCCAAATAACACTGTAATCCAGGACCACATAACACTACCTTTCTGTGCTCAATGGCAGTGCCACAAAGTGCTTGCAGAATAGCTTTGCTATGTAATACTGTACTTTCACATCATGCATTGTCATAAAATACTTCTGATTGTAAAGCGCTGCGGAATATAGTGGCGCCATATAAATAAAGATAATTACTACAATATCTGTACCATATATAAGTACCAGCCACATCCTGCTGATGTCATCAGAGTTCTCACTTCCCTGCATTCATCATAGATCAGTGCAGGAGGACGATACATGAGAGCGCCCTCTGGTGGCAACTCATATGTATCCTCCATGTCAGAGAGAAAATAAGCAGTTAAAGGGGTTATCCAAGACCTATAATGTCCCCCAAAATGCCCGGGCCCCTCATACTGGTCATACTTACCCCGCTTCCCAGCACCCTCGTCCCTCCTGATGCCCGCATGGCCTCCTCTGCATCTCCCCTAGCGTCACCTGCGACGCTAGAAAGGCTTGTCATCGTCGCTGCCTGCAATTAGCTACCCCCCCCATCGCCGGATGTTTTGATCTGCGCGACAGGGAGATGCAGCGGTAGCTGTATGGGCATCAGGAGAGATGCAGGTGCCAGGAAGCGGGGTAAGTATGACCAGTATGAGGGACGTCATAGGTCTTGGATAACTCCTTTAAATGGTAATGGTGGGCACTGCGTGGTTGACACTAATAGTGGAACTATGTGACTGGTACTAACACAAGGCACTGTGTGGCTGACACTAGCAGGAGGCACTGCGCAAATGGCACTAATAGAGGGCACTGTGTGGCATATACTAACACGCCACTGTGACTGGCATTAATAGGAGACACTGTGTGGCTGACAATATTAGGGGGCACTGTGTGGCTGACAATATTAGGGGGCACTGTGTGGCTGACAATATTAGGGGGCACTTTGTGGCTGACACTAGTAGGGGGCACTGTGTGGCTGACAATATTAGGGGGCACTTTGTGGCTGACACTAGTAGTAGGCACTGTGTGGCTGACAATATTAGGGGGGGCACTGTGTAGCTGACAATATTAGGGGGCACTGTGTGGCTGACACTAGTAAGGGGCACTGTGTGGCTGACACTAGTAAGGGGCACTGTGTGGCTGACAATATTAGGGGCCATGTGTGGCTGACACTAGTAAGGGGCACTGTGTGGCTGACACTAGTAAGGGGCACTGTGTGGCTGACAATATTAGGGGGCACTTTGTGGCTGACACTAGTAGTAGGCACTGTGTGGCTGACAATATTAGGGGCACTGTGTAGCTGACAATATTAGGGGGCACTGTGTGGCTGACACTAGTAAGGGGCACTGTGTGGCTGACACTAGTAAGGGGCACTGTGTGGCTGACAATATTAGGGGCCATGTGTGGCTGACACTAGTAAGGGGCACTGTGTGGCTGACACTAGTAGGGGGCACTGTGTGGCTGACAATATTAGGGGCACTGTGTGGCTGACACTAGTAAGGGGCACTGTGTGGCTGACACTAGTAGGGGCACTGTGTGGCTGACACTAGTAGGGGGCACTGTGTGGCTGACACTAGTAGGGGGCACTCTGTGGCTGACTATATTAGTAGGCACTGTGTGGCTGACACTAGTAGTAGGCACTGTGTGGCTGACACTATTAGTAGGCACTGTGTGGCTGACAATATAAGGGGGCACTGTGTGGCTGACACTAGTAGAAGGCACTGTGTGGCTGACACTAGTAGAAGGCACTGTGTGGCTGACACTAGTATTAGGCACTGTGTGGCTGACACTGTAGGGGCTCTGTGGCTGACAATATTAGTAGGCACTGTGTGGCTGACACTAGTAGAAGGCACTGTGTGGCTGACACTAGTAGGGGGCACTGTGTGGCTGACACTAGTAGAAGGCACTGTGTGGCTGACACTAGTAGGGGGCACTGTGTGGCTGACACTAGTAGGGGGCACTGTGTGGCTGACAATATTAGTAGGCACTGTGTGGCTGACACTAGTAGTAGGCACTGTGTGGCTGACACTAGTAGTAGGCACTGTGTGGCTGACAATATAAGGGGCACTGTGTGGCTGACACTAGTAGTAGGCACTGTGTGGCTGACACTAGTAGGGGGCACTGTGTGGCTGACACTAGTAGTAGGCACTGTGTGGCTGACAATATAAGGGGGCACTGTGTGGCTGACACTAGTAGTAGGCACTGTGTGGCTGACACTAGTAGGGGGCACTGTGTGGCTGACACTAGTAGGGGGCACTGTGTGGCTGACACTAGTAGGGGCACTGTCTGGCTGACAATATTAGTAGGCACTGTGTGGCTGACACTAGTTGTAGGCACTGTGTGGCTGACACTAGTAGGGGGCACTGTGTGGCTGACACTAGTAGGGGGCACTGTGTGGCTGACACTAGTAGGGGGCACTGTGTGGCTGACAATATTAGTAGGCACTGTGTGGCTGACAATATTAGTAGGCACTGTGTGGCTGACACTAGTTGTAGGCACTGTGTGGCTGACACTAGTAGGGGGCACTGTGCGGTTGACACTACTAAAATTCTATCTTTGATGGCCTTTGAATCCCTATGTGACGCACCAGCAATGTAAAGGTTATTCCTGAGACACACATCTACCAGATTTGCCACAACCATCTGATAGGTGAAGGTTCCAACTCTGGGACCCACAGATATTAAGAGAATGTCCCTTGTTTGGCACTCCGGAGACAGGTGGTGGCACATGCATGCTGCTCTCTCCATTGTAGTGTGTGGGACCACCAAAAGACCATCATATATTTTGACTGATTGTTTCTCACCTTCTCGGTCTCACTCTGAGGGAATTCAATGGATTTCCAAGAATAAGGTATCTCCGAGCCTCATGAAGTAGAGGAAAACACTCCGGACATTCTTGGATGGTCTTGTCCATTTCCACCTTCTCCAGAAAGTAAGCAGGATCTATCAAGGGTAATCTCACATGTTCTAGAAGATCCTTCAGAGCTGCTCTACCTCGGCTTTTATTTTCCCTCACCCATCTCATGACGGCTTCAAAGACAGTTTCTTCCTTGCTTACCACTAGGTCATCATTAGACAAATACTCAATCAGTTCCTCTTTAGTCAACTCCAAGAACTCCTCATGGCAGGAGACCTCCTCAAAACCTTCTAGCATTAGCTTTTTGCTTTTCTCAGACAAAGAAATGATGGAGAACATGTCTGCGAACTTCATGATGCCTACACAGTTGGAAGGGTCTAGTTGGCTGTCAAGAAATTTCACACACTCGTCCCGAAGACTGCAGATGTGGAGCAGATCAGAAGCCTGCAAGATGTCCTCTACATTGTCTTCTTCTATCTTAGGACTCCCGCCGTACATGAAGTCCAGTAGAACTCCCATAATCCGAGCTGAGATTTTCTCAATTTTCACAACGCTGAGATTGCTCTCCTTCAGTTTACCACCAAACATAGCTCGGAAATAAGAACTATTGGCTGACAAGACACCTCGATGACAAGGGAACATCTGATCTTCTATGAGGAGAACCACGTCTGTAAAAATTCCACTTTGTCTGTAAATGTTTAAGTTCTGCAAGATCTCCTTGGCATGACATGTCCCACCACACGACCTTGTCTGAACCTTATCTGTCCTTGGCTCTTGAATTGAGTTTTCGAGATGGTAGGTCTTATATTCCACGTCCTCATTGATGACCTCTTGAAGCCTGGATTAAATAACATGAAAATCATTAGAGGAATGGATACCTGATTCATGTTCTTGGGAAAAGGAACAGTATTGTATAATGGGTTAGTTCTTGACACTACTAGTTTTACTCTCAGGCCTGTGTCCTTCAAGGGAAGGCTCACCAACATTTTCTGACCTGTTACTGAGACACGTGAGAAAATATCATTGGTTTGTGTTCTGTGACTGTCATGGGTTTCTAAGGAAAAAAACACAATGCAGCAGCACTCTGCAAACACAAATAGCATACAATATTGCCACAATAATAGAAAACATTCTGGTGCTAGTGCTACACTTATTTTGCAAAATTGAGATTCTTGGCAAATACATTTTTGTACAAAATTATTTGGGCCCGTCTGCCACACGTCAAGGTGATCTCTATAAGATGGGAACCTAACATTAATACCTACCTGTTATGTGCCATTATGGCCACCATTAAATTCAGGGAGTGTTGGTTCCACATGCATGCCGGGTCCAACAGGGATGCAGGTATCAGCATGCATGCTGAGCCCACTAACTTCCCCTGGTGCCTCACGGCTTCAAATACATATATTGAGAGCAGGCTACAGCTTTATACTTACTCTGATTAAAATCAGCCTATGGGGCAGACAGGCTTGGCAAAGGCAGAGTGGACCCAGCATGCATGTGGAACCAACACTCCCTGAATTTTATGGTGGCCGTTATGGCACACAATAGGTAGGAATTAGTGTTAGGTTCCCGTCTTAAAGAGATCGCCTTGCCGTGTGGCAGACGGGCCCAAATAATTTTGTACAAAATGTATTTGCCAAGAATCTCAATTTTGCAAAATAAGTGTAGCACTAGCACCAGAATCTTTTCTATTATTGTGGCAATATTGTACGTTATTTGTGTTTGCAGAGTGCTGCTGCATTGTGTTTTTTTCCTTAGTGTTTCTAGCCATGGTAGCGTGCACCTGCACATTGGATATGCTGACTGACCCCCTTTTTTGCAGTTCTCATGGGTTTCTAGAATGAAGGATCTGCAGGACTTCTTCTGAGCCTTCAGACCTTCATTACAGTGGGACTTGAACAGTCCCATTGCTGCCAAGGGGAGATCCCAAGGCTCTGTGTGAATTGGTCAGAGCACTAAAAAAAGCGATGCAACCCTTCGATTCTCAGGATTGGAGATCGGTCCAAGAGGTTGGATCCACGCCGATCACAAAATGATGGCATAACCTAGAATTATTCCATTAACTGGGAAACAACCGTTAAGGACCACCAACCATAAATTTACAGCAGGTTCTTAGGTTTCTCACCTGTGCTTTAAGGACCACAGGCCATAAATTTACAACAGGTTCTTAGGTTCCTCACCTGTGCTTTAAGGACTACCAGCCATAAATTTACAGCAGGTTCTTAGGTTTCTCACCTGTGCTTTAAGGACCACCAACCATAAATTTACAGCAGGTTCTTAGGTTCCTCACCTGGGCTTTAAGGACCACAGGCCATAAATTTACAGCAGGTTCTTAGGTTCCTCACCTGTGCTTTAAGGACCACAGGCCATAAATTTACAGCAGGTTCTTAGGTTCCTCACCTGTGCTTTAAGGACCACCAGCCATAAATGTACAGCAGGTTCTTAGAATCCTCACCTGTGCTTTAAGGACCACTAGCCATAAATGTACAGCAGGTTCTTAGGTTCCTCACCATAAATGTACAGCAGGTTCTTAGAATCCTCACCTGTGCTTTAAGGACCACCAGCCATAAATTTCCAGCAGGTTCTTAGGTTCCGCACCTGTGCTTTAAGGACCACCAGCCATAAATGTACAGCAGGTTCTTAGATTCCTCACCTGTGCTTTAAGGACCACTAGCCTTAAATTTACGGCAGGTTCTTAGATTCCTCACCTGTGCTTTAAGGACCACCAGCCATAAATGTACAGCAGGTTCTTAGATTCCTCACCTGTGCTTTAAGGACCACTAGCCATAAATGTACAGCAGGTTCTTAGATTTCGCACCTGTGCTTTAAGGACCACCAGCCATAAATGTACAGCAGGTTCTTAGATTCCTCACCTGTGCTTTAAGGACCACAGGCCATAAATTTACAGCAGGTTCTTAGGTTCCTCACCTGGGCTTTAAGGACCACCAGCCATAAATTTACAGCAGGTTCTTAGGTTCCTCACCTGTGCTTTCTGGCTATTAAAAGGCCTATGGAGACCCAGGAGAGAAGACTCAAGTAAGTTCACACTACATTTTGCCTACGTGTTTGGCGTGGTATAACTGGGGAATCCTTCTGTCTGAATGTTCCACACCTTCCCGTTGCATATGATACCTGAATGTACTTAGGGCCTAGCCTAAAATTCACAGTCCTGCTGTGATGACTGGTAAAGCACAGAATGCATAGGGCTGTGTCTTCCCTGAACTTTCTGATCAATAAAGGAGGAAACAATAATGTACAGGAGGCCGCGGATGTGTCACATGGCCACCCACACGAGATTTCCTCTCAGATGACGGATCAGTGGGGCTGCTGCTATCATTTCACGCTCTGTTGCTCCTGCTCACAATCCCCCGTCATGTCTGTTAGAGCAGAACAATCTGGGGCCCATAGGGTAACGTCGCTGCTCCTTTCCAGTGTGATGGCTCCTGAGATGCTATGTGTTTTAATACTTTCTACGCCTACCTTGTCAAGAGAGAGAGCATGGCCAAGAGTCTTAAGAATGAAGGATCTGCAGGACTTCTTCTGAGCCTTCAGACCTTCATTACAGTGGGACTTGAACAGTCCCATTGCTGCCAAGGGGAGATCCCAAGGCTCTGTGTGAATTGGTCAGAGCACTAAAAAAAGCGATGCAACCCTTCGATTCTCAGGATTGGAGATCGGTCCAAGAGGTTGGATCCACGCCGATCACAAAATGATGGCATAACCTAGAATTATTCCATTAACTGGGAAACAACCGTTAAGGACCACCAACCATAAATTTACAGCAGGTTCTTAGGTTTCTCACCTGTGCTTTAAGGACCACAGGCCATAAATTTACAACAGGTTCTTAGGTTCCTCACCTGTGCTTTAAGGACTACCAGCCATAAATTTACAGCAGGTTCTTAGGTTTCTCACCTGTGCTTTAAGGACCACCAACCATAAATTTACAGCAGGTTCTTAGGTTTTCTCACCTGGGCTTTAAGGACCACCAACCATAAATTTACAGCAGGTTCTTAGGTTCCTCACCTGTGCTTTAAGGACCACAGGCCATAAATTTACAGCAGGTTCTTAGGTTCCTCACCTGTGCTTTAAGGACCACCAGCCATAAATGTACAGCAGGTTCTTAGATTCCTCACCTGTGCTTTAAGGACCACTAGCCTTAAATTTACAGCAGGTTCTTAGATTCCTCACCTGTGCTTTAAGGACCACTAGCCATAAATGTACAGCAGGTTCTTAGGTTCCTCACCTGTGCTTTAAGGACCACAGGCCATAAATTTACAGCAGGTTCTTAGGTTCCTCACCTGTGCTTTAAGGACCACCAGCCATAAATGTACAGCAGGTTCTTAGATTCCTCACCTGTGCTTTAAGGACCACTAGCCTTAAATTTACAGCAGGTTCTTAGATTCCTCACCTGTGCTTTAAGGACCACTAGCCATAAATGTACAGCAGGTTCTTAGGTTCTTCACCTGGGCTTTAAGGACCACCAGACATAAATTTACAGCAGGTTCTTAGGTTCCTCACCTGGGCTTTAAGGACCACCAGCCATAAATTTATAGCAGGTTCTTAGGTTCCTCACCTGTGCTTTCTGGCTATTAAAAGGCCTATGGAGACCCAGGAGAGAAGACTCAAGTAAGTTCACACTACATTTTGCCTATGTGTTTGGCATGGTATAACTGGGGAATCCTTCTGTCTGAATGTTCCACACCTTCCCGTTGCATATGATACCTGAATGTACTTAGGGCCTAGCCTAAAATTCACAGTCCTGCTGTGATGACTGGTAAAGCACAGAATGCATAGGGCTGTGTCTTCCCTGAACTTTCTGATCAATAAAGGAGGAAACAATAACGTACAGGAGGCCGCGGATGTGTCACATGGCCACCCACACGAGATTTCCTCTCAGATGACGGATCAGTGGGGCTGCTGCTATCATTTCACGCTCTGTTGCTCCTGCTCACAATCCCCCGTCATGTCTGTTAGAGCAGAACAATCTGGGGCCCATAGGGTAACGTCGCTGCTCCTTTCCAGTGTGATGGCTCCTGAGATGCTATGTGTTTTAATACTTTCTACGCCTACCTTGTCAAGAGAGAGAGCATGGCCAAGAGTCGTAAGATGCTTAAATGTATCAAAGACGTGCACTATTTTTTTGCCGCAAAATATTGGTGTGTTGTGATATGTATAAGCATTGCCATGAAATTCAAGAATAAGAGAGATTTTCTCGTAATTTCACAATCCTTGGTGATCTGGAGTACTGAAGGGGTTCATTTTTACATTCCCTGGGGTCTAGGTAGTAAAAGGTTTTACTTTCACACTCACGATTGGTGAAATGGTTAATTATACACTCCCTGGTGATGTAGGGTAGTGAAAGGGTTCACTTTTAAATTCCTTGGGGGTGTAGGGTAGTAAAAAGGTTCATTTTACATTTCTTGCTGGTCTAAGGTACTGAAAGAGTTTACTTATACACTCCCGGGTAGTGAAATGGTTAATTACACAATCCCTCATGGTGTAGGGTAGTGAAAGGGTTCATTTCACATTCCCAGGAGGTCTAACATAGTGAAAGAGTTAATATTACACTTGCTAGTAGTCTAGGGCAATTGGAGGGTTTCATGGTATATTGGTGTTGCTTCAGGTAGTTTCAGACTTAAGGAGCATACCAGGATAATTTCCAGGTAGTAAAAGGGTTAATTTTGCATGCCTGATGATCTAGGGTATTGATAGGGTAGATATTACGTTTCCTGGTGGTCCAGGGCAATTGAAGGGTTCAATGGCAAATTTATGTTGCTACAGTTGGTAGCAACTAGGATATAGGGTCCCTGGATAATGGCTTTCTGGCCCAGGGCAGTGAAAGAGTTAGGTTCACATTCCCTGGTGGTTTAGGCTAGTGAAAGGGCTCTTTCACATACACTTTTGGGCTGTGGCAGTGAAAGGGTTACATTTGCATTCCCTGGTATTCTAGAATAGCGGAAGATTTAATCTTACATTTCCTAGTCATCTAGGGCAGTGAAGGGGTCAGTTTTTATGTTGCTACCTATAGGTTAAGATATATAACGTACTTAAAGTTCCAAAGTTGCGTGGAACCAGATCATGTGACCTTTTCCTTCTGAGAACCCTTCGTCTGCTGACATCACCTCTTTAACCAGTTTTCCAGCCTGGATTCAGGAGTTTGCGCGTGCGCAGGAAGAGGAATAGTTCCTCTGCTGAATGCATATTTAAGGTGGATTCGGGAGTTTGCACATGTGCAGGCAGATGAGCCAGTCTTCTCCCTGCGCATGCGCAAACTCCTGAATCCACCTTATCTGCACATGCAACAGGGGAACTACTACTCTCCCTGCGCATGTGCAAACTCCTGAATCCACCTTATCTGCACATGAGACAGGGGAACTACTACTCTCCCTGCGCATGTGCAAACTCCTGAATCCACCTTATCTGCACATGAGACAGGGGAACTACTACTCTCACTGCGCATGTGCAAACTCCTGAATCCACCTTATATGCATATGAGTCAGGGGAACTATTCCTCTCCCTGCGCATGTGGAAACTCCTGAATCCACCTTATCTGCACATGAGACAGGTGAACTACTACTCTCACTGCTCATGTGCAAACTCCTGAATCCACCTTATATGCATATGAGTCAGGGGAACTATTCCTCTCCCTGCGCATGTGCAAACTCCTGAATCCACCTTATCTGCACATGAGACAGGGGAACTACTACTCTCACTGCTCATGTGCAAACTCCTGAATCCACCTTATCTGCACATGAGACAGGGGAACTACTACTCTCACTGCTCATGTGCAAACTCCTGAACCACCTTATATGCATATGAGTCAGGGGAACTATTCCTCTCCCTGCGCATGTGCAAACTCCTGAATCCACCTTATCTGCACATGAGACAGGGGAACTACTACTCTCCCTGCGCATGTGCAAACTCCTGAATCCAACTTATCTGCACGTGAGACAGGGGAACTATTCCTCCCCCTGCGCATGTGCAAACTCCTGAACCCACCTCACCTGCGCACGCTGCAGGGAGAGGAATAGTTCTGGGCCCATCCACAGCCAATGTGACATCCTGGCCAGAAACCTAGTAAAGGACGTATGAAGTCATGTGACCATTTTCTGAAAAAAGCTGATCCAATCAACTTTGGAATGGTGGCAGAATTATTGTCAATTCCCTTTTTTTTCATGATGACGATTTTGAATCCTTGGCAGAGAACTTCGCCGGCATGTGAACCACAGCGTGGATTTCCCATTGAAATCAATGGGGCGGGGATTGTGGGGCGATCAGTCCAGAAATGTCATCTGTCAGACACACGACTTCATATGAGACACATGTGGTGGAAGATGTCGGTAGAAAAACCTCCAGAGGGGAAGCTGACTTGTTTTTAGGTTATGAAACGAGACGTCGTGTTGTCTCCAGCGCAGAAAAAGGGAAATAGCCGGCGCTGAGTCAGCGGAGTTCATGTAGAGGTTACAACCCCCAATATTGTGGCCACGTGGCAGATATCACAACATACTGTACATACACAGATGTAGCAGAGCTGAAATTCTCACCAGCTTCTCAGCTGAGGCTGTTAGGTTAGCAGAATTATCTCAGAGCTGAAATCTCCCAGCATCCCCTGCTTGTTTACTGTCAGTGCAGAGCATTGCAATCTGGGAAGTGTCATTGTTACAACATTGTGTCACGAAAAACTGACTGCCCTCCTGCAAGAGTTAAACTGTGTAGGGTGGGTTGTGTAAGTGCTTGATAGGATTAGATAGAGTGGCTAAGTAGACAGTATCACAGAGGATGGGATTAGATACACAGCTCAGCAGACAGTATCACAGAGGATGGGATTAGATACACAGATCAGCAGACGGTATCACACAAGATAGGATTAGATACATAGCTCAGCAGACAGTATCACACAGGATATGATTAGATACCCAGCTCAGCAGACAGTATCACACATGATAAGATTAGGTACACAGTTAAGCAGACAGTATCACACAGGATAGGATTAGATACAGAGATTAGCAGACAGAATAACAGATGATAGGATTAGATACACAGCTCAGCAGACAGTATCACTCATTATAGGATTAGATACACAGATCACCAGACAGTATCACACATGATAGGATTAGATACACAGATCACCAGGCAGTATCACACAGGATAGGATTAGATTACACAGCTCATCACACAGTATCACACAGAGAGGATTAGATACACAGCTCAACAGACAGTATCAACATGATAGGATTAGATACACAGCTCACCAGACAGTATCACACATGATAGGATTAGATACACAGCTCAGCAGACGGTATCACACATGATAGGATTAGATACACAGCTCAGCAGACAGTATCACACATGATAGGATTAGATACACAGCTCAGCAGACAGTATCACACATGATAGGATTAGATACACAGCTCAGCAGACAGTATCACACATGATAGGATTAGATACACAGCTCAGCAGGCAGTATCATGCATGATAGGATTAGATACACAGCTCAGCAGACAGTATCACACATGAGATATGATTAGATACATAGCTCAGCAGACAGTATCACACATGAGATAGGATTAGATACAGAGCTCAGCAGACAGTTTCACACATGATAGGATTAGATACACAGCTCAGCAGACAGTATCACACATGATAGGATTAGATACAGAGTCCCAGGAGACTGTATCACAATTAATGGGCTCAGATACAACAGCTTAGGAGATGGTATAAGACATTAGGCTAATATATTAGGGTGAAGTGAGGATCACGCCCCCTGCCAATATTTTTGGTGAACACCATTATTTAGTGATTGATGGACTCTGGGTTTACTGCTTGCTTTATATTTTGTTAGGAATTATTAACGCTCTGCCCCCGGGGTACATGCTAAGAGCGAACACAATCCTCCTGCTCAGCCAGGGCAACATCATCTCCACTCCACCCGGTAAGATATACATATATACAGCCAATCAGCTTGTCGTCCTTTTTGTAAAAGTGATCTTGTTGATGATATACAAAAATATACAATATACACACATACATATACAGTACACAGACATATCTACAGTATACACACTAATATACAGTATACAAACAGATATCCAGTATATACATATACAGTATGCAAACACATATACAGTACACACATATACAGTATACACATATTCCATATAAACACATATATAGTATAGATATATACAGTATACAAACATATATCCAGTATATATATATACAATATACAGTAGACATACACATAATATACAGTATACACACATACAGTATACAAACACATATACAGTATACACATACATATACACAGATACATATATCCAGCTTAAACACAGATTACACGCACACATGTTCAGTATACACAGAGTACACATATATATATACAGACAGTATACATACACACATACATATCCACTATACACATTTATATACACACAGTTTACACACACACATATATATCCAGTAAACACACAGTTTACACACACATGTCCAGTATACAGACAGTACACACACATATATATCCACTATACACACGTCCAGTATACAGACAGCACACACATATATATCCAGTAAACACACAGTTTACACACACACATATATATCCAGTATAAACACATATATTTCCACTATACACACACACACGTCCAGTATACAGACAGTACACACATATATATCCACTATACACACAGTTTACACACACACGTCCAGTATACAGACAGTACACACATATATATCCACTATACACAGTTTACACACACAGTACACACACATATATATATACAGACACTATACACACACACGTCCACTATACACACAGTTTACACACACATGTCCAGTATACAGACAGTACACATATATATATATCCAGTATACACACACATGTCCAGTATACACACAGTACACACATATATATCCACTATACACACAGTTTACACACACATGTCCAGTATACAGACAGTACACACATATATATCCACTATACACACAGTTTACACACACACATGTCCAGTATACAGACAGTACACACACATATATATACAGACACTATACACACACACGTCCAGTATACACACAGTACACACATATATATCCACTATACACACAGTTTACACACACATGTCCAGTATACAGACAGGTGTAGTATATACAGTGTTGCTGTCTCCGGCTGTCACTGGGATATCACACAATCAGCCTCTGTCTGCTGAGACAAAGCCCCGGTAGTTACCTGTGGTGGGCGGCGGGCACAGTCCCTGGCATGGTCCGGTCACCTCCCACCCGGGGCGCCCCCTATAGCTGCAGTGTGCCAGGTGCGGGGGCTGCTCTGTGTCCAGACGGGCAGGAGGTGGGAGCAGACAGTCCCTGCAGCCTCTTAGCGGGTGCGATGCTCTGCCGGTCCCAGCTGTGAGCAGAGGAGGAGGAGACTCCTCCATACAAAGGACCGAGGGCTCCTCACCCCTCCCGGGGATCCCATCATCCCATTTACATGCAGGGGACATCACTCCCATCATCCAGGAGCCTGTCACATATAGGCTGTCACTGCACTACAAGTACTACATGTGCTGTGCAGGTGCATGCAGACTATTGCTCCCTGTTATCAGCCATGACAGTCCGGGGAGAGGATGACTGTAGGACAGGAGAATACAATCTATTGCTCCCTGTTATCAGACATTTCAGGGGAGAGGATGACTGTAGGACAGGAGAATACAATCTATTGCTCCCTGTTATCAGACATTTCAGGGGAGAGGATGACTGTAGGACAGGAGAATACAATCTATTGCTCCCTGTTATCAGACATTTCAGGGGAGAGGATGACTGTAGGACAGGAGAATACAATCTATTGCTCCCTGTTATCAGCCATTTCAGGGGAGAGGATGACTGTAGGACAGGAGAATACAATCTATTGCTCCCTGTTATAGCCATTTCAGGGGAGAGGATGACTGTAGGACAGGAGAATACAATCTATTACTCCCTGTTATCAGCCATTTCGGGGGAGGAGAGGATGTCTGTAGGACAGGAGAATACAATCTATTGCTCCCTGTTATCAGCCATTTCAGGGGAGAGGATGACTGTAGGACAGGAGAATACAATCTATTGCTCCCTGTTATCAGCCATTTCGGGGGAGGAGAGGATGACTGTAGGACAGGAGAATACAATCTATTGCTCCATTGCCCATGTATCAGACATTTCAGGGGAGAGGATGACTATAGGACAGGAGAATACAGTCTATTGCTCCCTGTTATCAGCCATTTCAGGGGAGAGGATGACTGTAGGACAGGAGAATACAATCTATTGCTCCTGTTATCAGACATTTCAGGGGAGAGGAATGACTGTAGGACAGGAGAATACAATCTATTACTCCCTATTATCAGCCATTTCGGGGAAGAAGAGGATGACTGTAGGACAGGAGAATACAATCTATTGCTGGCCTGTTATCAGCCATTTCGGGGGAGAGGATGACTGTAGGACAGGAGAATACAATCTATTGCTCCCTGTTATCAGCCATTTCGGGGGAGAGGATGACTGTAGGACAGGAGAATACAGTCTATTGCTCCCTGTTATCAGACATTTCAGGGGAGAGGATGACTGTAGGACAGGAGAATACAATCTATTGCTCCCTGTTATCAGACATTTCAGGGGAGAGGATGACTGTAGGACAGGAGAATACAATCTACTGCTCCCTGTTATCAGACATTTCAGAGGAGAGGATGACTGTAGGACCAGAGAGAATAACAATCCTATTGCTCTCTGTTATCAAGTCCATTTCAGGGGAGAGGATGACTGTAGGACAGGATAATACAGTCTATTGCTCCCTGTTATCAGCCATTTCAGGGGAGAGGATGACTGTTAGGACAGGAAAATACAAATCTATTGCCCCCTGTTTATCAGCCATTTCAGGGGAGAGGATGACTGTAGACAGGAGAATACAATCTATTGCTCCCTGTTATCAGCCATTTCAGGGGAGAGGATGACTGTAGGACAGGAGAATACAATCTATTGCTCCCTGTTATCAGACATTTCAGGGGAGAGGATGACTGTAGGACAGGAGAATACAATCTATTGCTCCCTGTTATCAGAACATTTTCAGGGGAGAGGATGACTGTAGGACAGGAGAATACAATCTAATTGCTCCCTGTTATCAGCCATTTCAGGGGAGAGGATGACTGTAGGACAGGAGAATACAATCTATTGCCTCCCTGTTATCAGCCATTTCAGGGGAGAGGATGACTGTAGGACAGGAGAATACAATCTATTACTCCCTGTTTATCAGCCATTTCGGGGAGGGAGAGGATGTCTGTAGGGACAGGAGAATACAATCTATTACTCCTGTTATCAGCCATTTCGGGGGAGGAGAGGATGTCTGTAAGGACAGGAGAATACAATTCTATTACTCCCTGTTATCAGCCATTTCGGGGGAGGAGAGGATGACTGTAGGACAGGAGAATACAATCTATTGCTCCCTGTTATCAGCCATTTCAGGGGAGAGGATGACTGTAGGACAGGAGAATACAATCTATTGCTCCCTGTTATCAGACATTTCAGGGGAGAGGATGACTGTAGGACAGGAGAATACAATCTATTGCTCCCTGTTATCAGCCATTTCAGGGGAGAGGATGACTGTAGGACAGGAGAATACAGTCTATTGCTCCCTGTTATCAGACATTTCAAGGGGAGAGGATGACTGTAGGACAGGAGAATACAATCTATTGCTCCCTGTTATCAGACATTTCAGGGTGAGAAGAGGCGGACTGTACTATAAAATTTTCCAATGCGATGAGTGATATTCCAATATCTCAAGTACTAAGACCCTCCAGAAACATTTACATCCATATATGTGTCCAATGTCCACCACTCCTCTTATAACACTCCTCTACTATTATATAACTGATACCCAACCACGATTTCTACAGAAGCCACCGAGGACTGTGCATGCAGGCTCCTAATTCTTCATCTGTCTCCCCAAATAATTATGTAGACTAGTCTTAAATATAGCCAGAGCTGCAAAATATTAATGGTGGCTACTGGAAACAGTCAGTAAGTTTGTGAACAGACAATACCCAGCTGCTTATGCGGATGATAGCACTTGCTAGAATGCAAATAACCAGGGCAAACACCATGTAGACGCTGAACAAGCAGGGGATGCTGGCAGATTTCAGCACATGAGTTACAGCAGGGGTACTCCCACACACTGCACTTCCCTAATCAACATGAAAGCACAAGTGGAACGCTCCCCTATAACCATAAAAGACATACGTCTGCACAGGAGCTGTATACACAAAACAGTGGAAGATTGTTAATCAAGACTATGCGCATAGTTGCATCATTTGTTAAGTTATATGCACTGGAAAGTTAAAAAAAAAAGATTGCAAAAGTCTACATACCCTTGTTTTGCTCTCCTCCGGACGTCTGGCCCTGACACAGATGCTTCTTGTTATGTTGCCGGGCACAAGACAGAAGATCACATCTGCGGAAAATGATATTTCTGTCCAAGACGAGATTAATGCAGTGTAAGACAGAAAGATTCCACTTCTGCAAAACCTCTCCGAGCTCAGGACGTCTGCGCTGATGGTTCCCACAGCCGTGCACCCTGGGAGTTCAGAGCGGGGAAGCTGTGTATTTATGCAGACGTTGTAGTGCAGTTTAAGGGTTAACATCTTGAGTATGGGGTGGTGAAGAACGGTAATATACACGGGGCTCTAAGGTGACTATGGGCCAATATCCCTGCAGGGCTGATGGTTGCTATTGGTTACCACTGGAAATTCCTTGTTGTTTAGGGTGGTCAATGGTTTAATGGCATTTTTGAGGTGGTCTAGGGTAGTGAAGGGTAAAGCTGCACATATGATTTAATATACTTTAATTAAACTAGCTCAACATTTCCACACTGATACAGATTTCCAGGCCCCCTGCTTTCATAGACTTACATGACACAGTGCTGGCTGCCTGCTGCCGCCACTAGAGGGAGCTCACTGAATGCAGATGTAAGCAGAATGCAATACTAGCCGTATACATCTGTATGTGGTGAGCTCCCCCTAGTGGTAGCTGCATGCACTAAACATTTACTAATTACTAAAAAAAAAGACTGCCTTGGTTTAAATTAAATATGGCACCTAAAATGTAGGCCTACATATCTGTTTTTCCCTAATCTGTCTGTATTGTAGATGTTTTATTCTATTTCCTTCACATGTTTATAGGGGAGACAAGCCCTGAGGGCGATCATTGGTTACAGTGGCCTTGTGCTGTATCCCAGCACATCACCCCTATAAGTAAACATAGCCAGGGGGACCTGACCAGCGCCACAGAGAACAGCGCTCAGAAAAACACGAATATGAGATTCTTTTTATTTTAAGCTATTTTAGGGCTTGGCTGAGATTTTTCATTCTCTCGCAGCTTTCATACATTTGCTTTACACCTAGCACGTGGACCATAGGAAACTTTAGTCTGAAAACGACGCATTCATTTTGCTGGGAGAG
>ONZH01017156.1:0-71180 GCA_900303285.1 Rhinella marina
AAAGGCCTATTTTTTATATTTCTAGGTAACAGCCATGTACTAACAGATCAGACGGTGGGTATTAACACCACGTATATAAAATTATTTTGCAAGAGAACGCACAGTACAGGTGCCAATGAAAAGGCCTATTTTTTAATATTTCTAGGTACACAGCCGTGTACTAACAGATCAGACGGTGGGTATTAACACCACGTATATAAATTATTTGCAAGAGAACGCACAGTACAGGTGCCAATTAAAAGGCCTATTTTTTTATATTTCTAGGTACACACAGCCGTGTACTAACAGATCAGACGGTGGGTATTAACACCGACGTAATATAAAATTATTTTGCAAGAGAACGCACAGTACAGGTGCCAAAGAAAAGGCCTTTTTTTTTTTTATTTCTAGGTACACAGCCGTGTACTAACAGGTCAGACGGTGGGTATTTACACCTGGTATACAAAAAGGGTATTGCAGGCACACAGAACCCAGAACACTAGAGCCAAATAAACTGTATTTAAAAAAAAAAAAATTCACAGCCGTATACTGCCAGATCAGATGGTGCATATACACACTAGGTATATAACAGGGTTTGCAGCCAAAAGAACGCAGAACAGTAGTGCCAAATATAGTTTTGTATGTAGCAGAGCACCTAATACACCACTAATGCCTCTCTCTGTCCCTACTCCAGCAGCTATCCCTGAATACAGCAACCGTTCTCTGCAGAGTGTATAATGTAGTAAAGCTATCACTGTACTGCACTATAGTAGCCCTGATAAGGGCTTTTAATCACGCTCCTGCCTGTCCAACAGCTAAAACCTATCTGTCCCTTCTCCAGCCTCTGTCCCTGACTAAGTTCACGCAGCATATGCAAACGAGCAGGAAGAGCTGAGTTTTTAATATTCAAGGTCACATGGTTTTTCCAGCCAATCCATGTAGACGCCGTTTTCGCGCTACCAGCGTGCTCCGCGGGCCTGTCATACCCCCCCTGCATGTTGATTGGTGGAAAAAGAGCGCCAGGGAAGGTGGGAGGGGAAACGAATTCTAAGTGCGCCATCGCCGTTATACTCGATTGAAATCAAGTATGCCGAATAGCGTAGTATTCGATCGAATACCGGCTCAATCGAACACTACTCGCTCATCTCTAAAAATTATCAACAGAGCTCCTAAAACTTAAGTTTACTCGAGAACATTTTGGACTGCCATGCATGCCTTGTCATGAGTTGCTACTCTCCACTTAATCTCTTCCTTAGGGCCCATTCACACGACCGTATGCCCTCCGAGACATACGGTCCGTGAGCGGGCCATATGTCCCAGAGCGCCATCGATCATGCGCAAGGGAGCGCACAGCATCATTGATTACACTAAGAGCATCCACAAAACTATGTTTAAACTGGTTTCCTGGTCACTTATCTAGTGTTATCATCAGTTTTGCAGGTCAAAACTGCTGACAGATTACCTGTAATCTTAGATATTTTGCAATTATGTGAAAAACATAGAAAAATAAAGTTGTACCACATCACATTTTCATCTCAGTCAATATTTACACACTACAATTATAGAGATGTATTAAGACTAGTGCAAAGAAAAGGTGAAGAATTGCCCATAGCAACCAATCCGGTTGCAGATCTAAACAGTAAACAAAAAAAGTATAACTGTCATTTTAACTATTAACACCTTAAGGACCCAGCCATTCTTCACCTTAAGGACCCAGCCATTTTTTACCTTAAGGACCATGCCATTTTTAGCAAATCTGACATGTCTCACTTTATGTGGTGATAACTTTAGAACACTTTTAATTATCCAGGCCATTCTGAGATTGTTTTCTCGTCACATTTTGTACTTCATGACAGTGGTAAATTTGAGTCAAAATATTTCATTCTTATTTATAAAAAAATACCAAATTTACCAAAAATTTAGAAAAATTTGCAAATTTCCAAATGTCAATTTCTCTACTTTTAAAAATACATAGTAATGCCTCCAAAAATAGTTATGACTTTACATTCCCCATTTTATTTTTTTGGGACGTTAGAAGGCTTAGAAATTTAGAAGCAAATCTTGAAATTTTTCACAAAATTTCCAAAACCCACTTTTTAAGGACCAGTTCAGGTTTGAAGTCACTTTGTGAGGCTTTCATCATAGAAACCACCCAAAAATGACCCCATTTTAGAAACTACACCCCTCAAGGTATTCAAAACTGATTTTACAAACGTTATTAACCCTTTAGGTGTTCCACAAGAATTAAAGGAAAATCTAGCCAAAATTTCAGAATTTCACTTTTTTGGCAGATTTTCCATATAAATCATTTTATTCTGAGAATAAAGCAAGGGTTAACTGCCAAACAAAACTCAGTAATTATTACCCTGATTCTGTAGTTTACAGAAATGCCCCATTTGTCATCGTAAACTGCTGTACAGGCACACGGCAGGGCGCAGAAGGAAAGGAACGCCAGGGCAGATTTCACTGGAAAAAGTTTAAGTTGCCATGTCACATTTGATGCACCCCTAGAGTAGGAAACTCCAAAAAACTGACCCCATTTTGGAAACTACGGGATAAGTTGCAGTTTTGTTAGTGCTATTTTAGGGTACATATGATTTTTGGTAGCTCTATATTACACTTTTTGTGAGGCAAGGTAACAAAAACTAGCAGTTTTGGCATTGTTT
The DNA here is from genome assembly GCA_900303285.1 of Rhinella marina. Taxonomy (NCBI): domain Eukaryota; kingdom Metazoa; phylum Chordata; class Amphibia; order Anura; family Bufonidae; genus Rhinella; species Rhinella marina. The sequence continues at coordinate 2,646 of ONZH01017156.1, forward strand.
TTATTTTTTGTTATTTACAACATTCATCTGACATGTTAGATCGTGTGATATTTTTATAGAGCAGGTCGTTACGGACGTGGCAATATCTAATATGTATACTTTTTTTATTTATTTAAGTTTTACACAATATTTTTGGAGCACAAAAAAAAAAAAATCACATTTTAGTGTCTCCATAGTCAGAGAGCTGTAATTTTTTTATTTTTTGGGCGATTGTCTCTATTCTATTGTCTATTTTTTACAGTGTTCACCTGAGGGGAGAGATGATGCTATATTTTTGTAGAGCAGGTTTTTACGGACGTGGTGATACCTAACATGTATACTTATTTTTATTTATTTAAGTTTTACACAATAATATCCTTTTTGAAACAAAAAAAAATCATGTTTTAGTGTCTCCATAGTCAGAGCTGTAGTTTTTTTTACTTTTTTGGGCGATTGTCTCAGGTAGGGGCTCATTTTTTGCGGGATGAGATGATGATTAGATTGGTACTATTTTTGGGGGCATACGCTTTTTTGATTGCTTGGTATTACATTTTTTGTGATGAAATGTGACAAAAAATGACTTTTTTTAGACAGTTTTTATTTTTTATTTTTTACAGTGTTGACCGGGCGGGCTGGATCATGTGATATTTTAATAAAGCAGGTTTTTACGGACGTGGCGATACCTAATATGTATATTTTTTTTCTATTTTTATGTGTTTCTTTATGGGGAAGGGGCTTTTTTTTTATTGAAACTTTATTTTTTTATTTTTATTTTTTTTTGTTAAAACACTTTTATTTAACTTTTTTTTAACATTTCACTTATGTCCCAGTAAGGGACTTTAACATTTCAGGGTCTGATCCCTGATTGAATGCAGCACAATACATCTGTATTGTGCTGCATTCAACCGTCAGCGTCTCACACTGTGAGACGCTGACCGTTGCCTAGGAGACCCAGCGCTGTGGCTGGGTCTCCTGGGCTTCCGTAGATGGGAGTCCCGATGCCTCTGGGCAAGGCATCGGGGCTTCCATCTCAACCATCGGGCCCCCCTCCACCGACCTCACGGGGACCCGATGACTTTAAAAAGCTGCCGCAATTGCCTTGTATGCCGCGGTCACGCTGAATCATCGGTGCTGGCGGATACAGCAGAGGCCCGGCTGTTAGTATCAGCCGAGCCCCTGCTGCAGATTGCGGCAGCGGGGCAGCAGCAGCACGTTAACCCTAGGACGAGAATGCTCGTCCTAGGGCGTTAAGTAACGCCATATTAGGACGAGCATTCTCGTCCTAGGTCGGCAAGGTGTTAAAATTAGTTTTTTTTTGGTCATTTTTCTAAGATACTTTATTAGGGAAATAATTGTCATTTTATTTTAAAAAAAAAAACTGTCTCTAAGGTGTCCATTTAGCAACCCTGTAACTAAGCATTGCTAAGGAGAATCCGTCTTCAGCGTTGCACTGATGGAAGAACTGCAGCATATGGCATATGTTTGCATTTCTTATTCCATTGACTGAAATTCTAGAATTTAATAATATAAATGTAATACACATTGCTGCGTGCATTTCTCCTGCTAGTTATACTATACATAGCTAATTGGATTTATTGTGCAGCATAATGTCATAATACTCCACAAAATTGGGGGTTCAATGTGCCATTGATGAAATGTCTGCTGTTCTATCTTTGACAGTCTATGATGTCATGATTATGTTTTCATGTGGTGATTATCTTCTGTTTTCTGTTTTCATGTCATAGCCATACTACTGTATAGCAGAGTATGCTACACCTCTTGCGTCTCTGTATGAAATGTCAAATATAACCAGCGCTGGCTTTAGCAAACAGAATCGTACAGAGCAAGCTAAACTGCTCTACCGCACCTTGAAGGATATCCTTGAAAGTTCACCAGAATGCCATAGTACTTTTCGACTAGTCATATATGACGGTAAAGTAAATTACTCTCAATCTGAAGTATTGTAAGCCATGACTTATCCAAATGTACCTTATTTTAATATCTGTAACTGCTTTTATTGCAAGAGCAAAATTCATTTGGCTGTGTTTTTCTCTGGATCCTTCACAAAGGCTCATATTGTGAAACATCTGGAAGGCATTCCTGTTTCCGCAGATCTTGAGGTTTTATGCTATTGTATGTTCCTCCAAACAGCAGCAGTCGTTGGGTTTAGGGCAAAGGAATAAATATTCATTTGTATGACAATTGGAAGGAAGTATGCTCATTTGTTGTGAGCACTACTGTTATATACTTACTAGATGTATTTATTTGTGGCACTTTAAAGGGGTATTCCCACCTCACACATGTAGTCTGTATAGTTAGATATAGCCATACCAATATTATTACTAATAGAATGTATTTATATAAAATGTACCGTTTAGAAGATTTCCCTATTTGTATATCCATTGTCCACACACATCAGTCAGGCCGTTGCCCCTGGTTACGACCTCCGCGGCCATGTAGTAGTGGTGGCCGGCTTGCTCCTTTACAAATCCTCTCTGAGATAACTGCTGTATTGTGAACACATTACATGATCATGTGGACACACATTTTACGGTACTTTCAGATCTACGTTTTGGACACTACCAGTCCTATACCCAATGGTCAGGATCTGTCCAAGACGCAGACTTTATAAATGGATCCTGCTCCATAGAGATGAATTGATCTTGGAACAGGATCCGTTTCTCTGCGTTTTGGAAGTGCAGACAAAAATGCTACAACCCTGAGATGTGTCTCCGCATGTTCATGTAATGTGTGTTCACAATACAGCAGTTACCTCAGAGCAGGCCGGCCACCACTACTATATGGCCACGTTGGTCGTAACCAGGGGCAACAGCCTGACTGATGTGTGTAGACAATGGATATACAAATAGGGAAATCTTCTAAACGGTGCATTTTATATAAATACATTCTATTAGTAATAATACTGGTATGGCTATATCTAACTATACAGACTACATGTGTGAGATGGGAATACCCCTTTAATGGAGTAATTGGTTGATATAGAGCTCTGGAATAGGCATTCTATATCCCTGCTAGTGCCAAGATCATGTAATGCTGAGGAGATATACTAACAATAGAGGAGGGGATGGCCTTGTGATTGGAAACACATCATACATATTTACTGAGGAGTGAGTGAATATAACAAAGCATTATTAACATTGTGATTTTAAGTGATATCATTTAATATTACTGATATTAAATGCAACAAAGAAGCATAGAAAGGTACAATAGCAGTTTATACATTTCTCTGAGGAAGGAACAGCACTGCATATGTGGCATTATGCTGGTTTGAGTATAGTGGGACACATTTACTAAGGGCTCATGCACACGGCCGTTGCCCAGCCATGGCCGTATTGAGGCCCGCTATACACATGCACCAGCCGTGTGCACCCCACATCACGGATGCAGACCCTTTCACTTGAATGGGTCTGCAAATCTGGGAGATGCGGTGTGGTGAGGAGCAGAGGCATGGATCAGAAGCCCACAGAAGCACTACGAAGTACTTCCGTGGTGTTTCTGTCCATGCGTCTGCACCACAAGAAAATGGAACTTGTTCTATTTTTTTGAGGTGCAGACATTCTGATGCGGATCATGGACCCCATTGAAGTGAATGGGTCAGTGATCTTCATGCGGCAGGCCCACGGTTGGTGCCTGTGCATTGCGGACCGCAATTTGCGGTTCACAGCACAGGCACGGCCAGCACACGTTCATGTGCATGAGGCCTAAGCCTGTAGATGGTGGAAGCTAAGGCAACTTTCACATCTGCGTTGTGCTGTCCGGTTTTGAGATCCGACACAGAACCCACAGAATACGGACGTCATATCATTTTTAGCTGATAGCGAATGCTGTAATATCAAAACCCAAGAAACCTTGGTGGAATAGTTTTTTTCCTTTTTTTTCCAATTTCATCTCCCAAAGAAATGTATCCTGTTTTCCACTATAAGATATGGATTTGGTAAAATAAATGGCGCCATTAAAAACTTGTATCTCAAGAAATAAGCCATCATATGGTTATGTGAACGAAAATGTTAAAAGTTGTGGCTTTTGGAAAGTAGGAAAGGAAAAAAATAAAACAAATCTGGCCCAGTCCTCAATGGGTTAAATGCTTCTCTGACATCTGCAGATGTCTGTCTGGTCTCTAAAGATGGCTCCCTCTCAGGAGCTGAGCAGGCACATTAGCAGACATTACACAGCAGACATTTGCTGGAAGTGTCAATGATTGGAGACAACTGCAATCACAGACATTTAATCTCTCAGATTGCCATGCCATGGTCAATTGTGACAATGGGTTCTGAGCAATCCCTCAAACACCTAATTTATCCCCCCCCCCCCACACACCTTGACAAGATTGTGGGAGCCATTAAGTTTCTATTGCAACCAAGAGCCTTGTGAAGGTTCCCAGGTCTACCATTGTAAAGTTCCTATTATGCCCTGTAACTATGGGAAAGTACCAATGTTGCAATAGACTACAAGCGATCCAATGAGAGACTGCATTTTCGAGTCCTCTTGGGGCAAGAAAGTAAGAAAAATAAAGAAAAAAAAGTAAAAGAAGTTTTAAAAAAATTAAGTTAATTAAAAACAAAAAGAATAAAAAAAATGAAATCACCCCTTGTCCCCATTTTACAAATAAAATAAACAAACCTGACCAGTGAACCCCTCAATGTAAAAAAATCAAATTGCCAGCTTTTTCATTTTTGATCCCTTTGCCTCACAAAAATTTGAATAAAGTCATATGTAACCTAAGATGGTACCAATAAAAACTTAAGCTCTTCCCACAAAAAAAGAGTTTATTTCATTTTTAAGGATTAAAGCATACCAAAAACTATGGGGTCATTTATTAAGAACTGCGTTTTAGACCTCTATATCTGGCAGTGGATCCGCCAAAGTTATGAAGGGCCTCTACATAACTTCGGCACATCCAGCGCCAGTCTAAATGTAAGCCAGCTTACTAGCCTTAAAGGGTTTCTGTCACCAGATCTGGGCATATTAAACAGGATGACATTTGCAATGTGCAAATGTCACCTGATGCCCAATCTGGTATTGTTTTTTATATCGGTGCCCCCGTTTTTGTTAAAAAAGCATTTTTATATTATGCAAATTAGGCTTGCTAGGTGCAAGGGGCGGTTACCCTGCACCTAGTAAGCGCCGTTTCCCTACCTCCTGGCACGCCTCCATAGTCTTGATTGACAGGGCCAGGCAGCTTGTTCACTCTTCTGCCGGCCCTGTCCTCGCTACAAATCTCGCGCCTGCGCCGTGCGGAAGAAAATCGGCGCAGGCGCAGTGGGTGGCGCTGGCCGCCGGGCTCCCGGCTTCCTCACTGCGCCTGCGCTGCCTTCTCTTCCGGGTGTACTGTGACGTCATCGGCGCAGGCGCAGTGAGGTAGCCGGGAGCCCGGCGGCCAGCGCCACCCACTGCGCCTGCGCCGATTTTCTTCCGCACGGCGCAGGCGCGGGATTTGTAGCAAGGACAGGGCCGGCAGAAGAGCGAACAAGCTGCCTGGCCCTGTCAATCAAGACTATGGAGGCGTGCCAGGAGGTAGGGAAACGGCGCTTACTAGGTGCAGGGTAACCGCCCCTTGCACCTAGTAAGCCTAATTTGCATAATATAAAAATGCTTTTTTTAACAAAAACGGGGGCACCGATATAAAAAACAATACCAGATTGGGCATCAGGTGACATTTGCACATTGCAAATGTCATCCTGTTTAATATGCCCAGATCTGGTGACAGAAACCCTTTAAACAGGCATAGAAAATTATGAATGAGACGTCCCATCCCCTTCCCCGCCCATGCAATGCCCATTTTTTAGACATGGGAAAGTCGCATATTGTGGTGCAATGGTTAGGCGTATTTCTGGATAATAAATGAGCCCCCCTATGTTTGGTATAGCTGTGAACACACAGGTTTCATTAAGAAAAAACGTAAAACAGTTATGCATTTTTCATCAAAGCTAACGCATTTAGACTTTTTTTTTTACTTTCCCATATGTTGTATGGATATTAAATGATACCTTTAGAAATACAAGATGCAAATCATGTTAAACCAGGTCTATTCTGGCCTGCAGTTAAACTTTAGGAAAAATGTATCCTCGTATATATCACTGTACATTGCAGCAACATACATTTACATACTAGTCCTTTCTGGTCACGAAACAGTTACTGTGTGTCTGAATGACAGGCAGGTCACATACATGGCCGTGCACATCATCGTGCAGGCCACCAACATTCCTACTTAACCCCTAGCCAAAACAAAAAAAAAAGCATACCACATCCTTCAGTAATGCAAAAAAAAAATATATATATATATATAATAAACGCTGTGCGCCCCTTCAGGTCTCCCAAAGACTCTTTAGTGGAACAAAATAAGTACATGGAGACACCACCAATAAAGTAATGTAAAAAAAAAAGGTTCATTTAATCCATGTTATACCAGTGCACGCACATAAGTTTGAATCCCTTCTGTTAGATGTAGAATGACAGTGGGCCAAACCCACAGAATAGGTGCAGAACTATTCATGATACCTAATCAGAGGTATTCAGGCTTGGCTCCTGAATTTGCCTCAAAATTAAGTGATGATAACTGACCAAATAACAGAAGTGTGAAATCTTTTTATCGGTGTGGACTTAACTGCGCAGTGGCCCAAAATTCAAGGAGTGGCCCCATGACAGTGGGGAGGGTGTCAGCAGTAAGGCTGTGTTCACATGACTGTTTATTTTTCCGTTCTTTTGATCCGTCAGAAGAATAGCCCAATGCTGTAGTTTGAGCATCCGTCTTCACACCGTCAGTATTTGGTCAGCATTTGATCAGTATTGGTAAGGCAAAACCAGGGTGTGTCCAAAACAGAGATAACATGTGATACAAACATTTTCATGTATTCTGAGTTTGGGACCCACTCCTGCTTTTGGCTTTTAAATTATGATCAAATCCTGATTTTTTTTTGTTAGTTTTTGGTTCTTATGACAGATCAGGAGAACAGATGTCAACACAGCCAAACAGGGACACTAGTGGCCCCGTAACAGACTGGTGAGGTTGGCATCAGCATGAAGAGTCACAATAGTGATCCTGGAACAGGTTGTGGAGGGAAAGGGGGGCAACAGCTGTGGCAGTAAAGCACAAGATGGTGGTAGATCACATTAGGGGCAGATGGCAGTAGAGGCAGCAGGCATGTGGCATCAGGCGGGTGACAGCATCAGGATACTGGCAGCAGGGCGTGGGCAGAAGTAACGGGTCATTTGTCACAATGTTCTGGTGTGGCAGCACACTACTGTCAGGTCATTACTGCCAGAATTATCTATTCTATTGCATCATGAATCGGACATTCTGGTTGATCCAGGCCTGATTCATCTTTCTAAACGGTTAGTCTCTCAACATTTTGTGTTGAAAGACGAGTTCTCTTTGGAGTAACTATGCCACTCGCCACACTAAACAATTGCTCTGATGGCTGGGCAGGAAAGCTTGCCCAGGGCAAACTTTGCCAGATGCGGCCACAATTCAAGTTTGGCTGCCCGGTAGTCTAAGGGATTTTGGGTGATAGGGTGCACTCCAAATATGCCATCACCTGCGGGTCCAGGTTTTCTCCATGTGCTGCTGCTGCTACTTGTTGGTGGTTTCTTCAGTAAGTGGGTGAAGAAAAGTGCTCATCACAGACTCAAAACTTAAGTTGCTGCTGATGGAGCTGCTGCTGTTCCTGGATGGCCGTGAGATATAGACACCATGTCTTCTGTCCCCTTGCCAATCAGATGTATCAGCATCCGCTCCAGAACATAAAGAAGTGGAATGATATCATAGTCCTGGCGACTGACAAATAAAGTGGCCTCCTCCTCAGTGGCCTGAGCAAACGGCAAGTGTTGCGCATGAGCTGCCACTGTCTAACGTCAAAGTTACACCGTGGTGTAGTCCTGTCCGTCTGCATCATCAAGAATTTTGGCACAGGTTTTCTCTGCTCATACAGTCAGTCCAACATGTGGAATGTGGAGTCCCAACCTCTGGAAACGTTGCATATGAGGCGATGTACAGTACAGACCAAAAGTTTGGACACACCTTCTCATTCAAAGAGTTTTCTGTATTTTCATGACTATGAAAATTATAGATTCACACTGAAGGCATCAAAACTATGAATTAACACATGTGGAATTATATACTTAACAAAAAAGTGTGAAACAACTGAAAATATGTCTTATATTCTGGGTTCTTCAAAGTAGCCACCTTTTGCTTTGATTACTGCTTTGCACACTCTTGGCATTCTCTTGATGAGCTTCAAGAGGTAGTCACCTGAAATGGTTTTCACTTCACAGGTGTGCCCTGTCAGGTTTAATAAGTGGGTTTTCTTGCCTTATAAATGGGGTTGGGACCATGAGTTGTGTTGGGCAGAAGTCAGGGGGATACACAGCTGATAGTCCTACTGAATAGACTGTTAGAATTTGTATTATGGCAAGAAAAAAGCAGCTAAGTAAAGAAAAACGAGTGGCCATCATTACTTTAAGATATGAAGGTCAGTCAGTCCAAAAAATTGTGAAAACTTTGAAAGTGTCCCCAAGTGCAGTCGCAAAAACCATCAAGCGCTACAATAAAACTGGCTGACATGAGGACCGCCCCAGGAAAGGAAGACCAAGAGTCACCTCTGCTGCGGAGGATAAGTTCATCCGAGTCACCAGCCTCAGAAATCGCAGGTTAACAGCAGCTCAGATTAGAGACCAGATCAATGCCACAACAGAGTTCTAGCAGCAGACACATCTTTACAACAACTGTTAAGAGGAGACTGTGTGCAGCAGGCCTTCATGGTAAAATAGCTGCTAGGCAACCACTGCTAAGGACAGGCAACAAGCAGAAGAGACTTGTTTGGGCTAAAGAACACAAGGAATGGACATTAGACCAGTGGAAATCTGTGCTTTGGTCTGATGAGTCCAAATTTGAGATCTTTGGTTCTAACCACCGTGTCTTTGTGCGACGCAGAAAAGGTGAACGGATGGACTCTACATGCCTGGTTCCCACTGTGAAGCATGGAGGAGGAGGTGTGATGGTGTGGGGGTGCTTTGCTGGTGACACTGTTGGGGATTTATTCAAAATTGAAGGCATACTGAACCAGCATGGCTACTACAGCATCTTGCAGCGGCATGCTATTCCATCCGGTTTGCGTTTAGTTGGACCATCATTTATTTACCAACAGGACAATGACCCCAAACACACCTCCAGGCTGTGTAAGGGCTATTTGACCAAGAAGGAGAGTGATGGGGTGCTACACCAGATGACCTGGCCTCCACAGTCACCAGACCTGAACCCAATCGAGATGGTTTGGGGTGAGCTGGACTGCAGAGTGAAGACAAAAGGGCCAACAAGTGCTAAGCATCTCTGGGAACTCCTTCAAGACTGTTGGAATACCATTTCAGGTGACTACCTCTTGAAGCTCATCAAGAGAATGCCAAGAGTGTGCAAAGCAGTAATCAAAGCAAAAGGTGGCTACTTTGAAGAACCTAGAATATAAGACATATTTTCAGTTGTTTCACACTTTTTTGCTAAGTATATAATTCCACATGTGTTAATTCATAGTTTTGATGCCTTCAGTGTGAATCTACAATTTTCATAGTCATGAAAACACAGAAAACTCTTTGAAAGAGATGGTGTGTCCAAACTTCTGGTCTGTACTGTAGGGGAACACCATTCTGCCCTGCAAGGAGGACATGTTTTGCATGGTAAGAGTGGCTGAAGTAATGCACATTTTCCTTGACATTTTCAAGATGTCTTGCAGTTAGGTGGAAGACTTGAGGAGCCGGGTGACAACCAGATTGAAGACGTGCGCCATACAGGGCGCAAGGGTCAGCCCTCCCTGAAGCACCGCAGACAGAATATTCTTCCCATCATCAGTGATAGTTGGTGAAGAGACAGCCAGGATTCAATTTCTTGGTTGATGACGCAGGGCAGTTCCTTTCCGGTATGACTCTGTTCACCCAGGCTGACCAGGTGCAGAACCATGTGACAATGCCGTGCTTTGCATAGGTGGTACACTGGAAGACAACTCTGAACTCTGCCTACAGTGGGGGCTGAGTGGAGGGTGAGGACAAGGTAGAGGATGAGGAAGCAGGGGAGGATTGTAGAAATTCCACGATTACAACGCAGGGGCGGCATTGCCATCACCTGGCCAAGTTGCTTGTGTGCCTGGGCCAGAACCACACTTACCCAGTGGGCTGTAAAGGACATATTTAGCCATAGCTATCCATAGCCATAGTAGAAAACAATATAACAGCACTCCAATTTGCGCTTAGGAAATTCATTTTTTCATCAATATTCATACAGGGCAACAGAAATGTACAGGGCACATTTCTGTTGTGACGTTTTGGTCGAAGTGACCTTTATCAAACACTAAGAAAAATTGAGGCAAAAAACATCAAATCAATAGGTTAAGTATACAGGGTGATAAGTCAAGTAAATAACATAGAGCATATAAGGTTTGCATCCAAAATTATCCTGGCTAGGGAATCAATAGGGTCTATGATTGATACTACCCTGCCTAGTCAGGTAGTGACATAATATAACATCTTAATAGACAGCCATTCAAGAGTCTAAGGTGCATATTAGGAAGATGGATCCAATGTCGTGAATTTCTATGGGCTTCTTTTGGTCCCATTCAGAGTTATGTTCCGGAGACGATCGAGATGTACCCCAAGTTACCCAGTATCACACAAATTAGTTAAGGAAGAAGGTAAGTAAACAATAGTAATCTCATTGCCAAAGTCATCATTGCTATCTAAAACAGTAATTAGTAGTAGAATGGACTCGGGAGCCCCATCATTGCTATCTAAAACAGTAATTAGTAGTAGAATGGACTCGGGAGCCCCCTGGAACCAGTTACATTTACCAAGCACTTGCACTTTTGCTCTTCCTATCAAATTGAGCGTCTTGATTGCGTGGTACATATAGGTGTGTTTGCTCCTCCTCTCATTGGTTGCTGTATGCACATAGAGGTCACTAGGAGCAACACGCCTATATGTGCAGCGTCCACGCTCCTAGATATAGATGCCCAACGGCATAGTTAGGTTTAGCGTAGGACCTGCCTGACCTGAGACCACCGTGACGCTGGGTAGGTGGGCACAGATGTGTTTTGATCAAAATATATTGGCTAAGAGTCTCAGATTTTATCATATCAGAATGAGGTCTTAGTTTATACAGTATATATTGTTTGCATCCAATTTTGTGCACTAGAACCCCCTTTTCTGTGATTTACTTTGATATGTATAGCCACTGACATCCGCAGTCATTATCACATCATGCAGGATGTTTTTTATCCTTTTGTCTCTGTGAGTTTTACATTTACCAAGTTGCCAGTGAAAGGAGGAGAATCAGGAAGGTTAGGATGAGTAATAGGATGGTGTTAGTACACCTGTGACAGCGCTAGTGAAAGAGTGGAATGTCCACCTTTTATGATGCTGGACAAGGAAGTGATGTCACTGGTAGGAAGGGGCCTAGCGTTCCCATATGAAATATAACTATAGTATATAAAGAAATTTTACCCTTATAGGCTGGAACGCATCGGATCTTCCTCTGCCCCACTGTACCACGAATATTGTCACAACACCTATATATAGAGATAACCGTAACTATGCCCCTTGTTATCTCTCATTCTTTTAGCTATAAGGGTAAAATTTCTTTATATATACTACAGTTATATTTCATATGGGAACGCTAGGCCCCTCCCACAAGTGACATCACTTCCTAGTCCAGCATCATAAAAGGTGGACATTCCACTCTTTCATTAGCGCTGTCACAGGTGTACTAACACCATCCTATTGCTCATCCTAACCTTCCTCATTCTCCTCCTTACACTGGTAACTTGGTAAGTATAACTGGTTCCAGAGGGCTCCCGAGTCAATTCTACTACTAATTACTGTTTTAGATAGCAATGATGATTTTGGCTATGAGATTACCATTGTTTACTTACCTTCTTCCTTGACTAATTTGTGTGATACTGGGTAACTTGGGGTACATCTCGATCGTCTTCAGAACAGAACTCTGAATGGGAACAAAAGAAGCCCATAGAAATCCACGACATTGGATCCATCTTCCTAATATGCCCTTAGACTCTTGAATGGCTGTCTATTAAGATGTTATATTATGTCACTACGTGACTAGGCAGGGTAGTACCAATCATAGACCCAGGATAATTTTGGATGCGAACCTCATATGCTCTATGTTATTTACTTGACTTATCATCTTGTATACTTATCTATTGATTTTGTTTTTTGCCTCAATCTTTCTTTCTTTCTTTTTTCAAATTGTCTTTTTATTAGGTATATCAGATATGACAAAAGACAGGAGGAACAGTATGTAAACACACAATGTTGTTCATAGGTAGAAACGTCACACAGGACGTCTTTGTAACATAAACGCAATGTTGCCTCAATTTTTCTAAGTGTTTGATAAAGGTCACTCCGACCTAAACGTCACAACAGAAATGTGAAGTTGCCCTGTATGAAAATTGATGAATAAATGAATTTCCTAAGCGCAAATTGGAGTGTTGTTATATTGTTTTCTACTGTTGTTACCAGCTGGGAAACCACATTAACAGCACCTGAACCTTTTTGAAAAGGTTCAGCCACTGTGCCACGCCAGTACGATTATTATCCTTACCCATAGTTATAGCTTCACACATCAGCGCTGGCATGAACTGTACCAGACACCAACAGGCTCAAGGACTCGCTCACCTCGTGCTCAGCATACGTGCAGGGCTGGTACAGCTTTTTTAGAGAAGTAATGATGGCTTGGGACTCTCCACCTTGGTTGGTCACAAGCCATCAGTTCTCTGAAATGTTGATATGGAAAGGCAAGAACTATAGTACCAGCAACTTCGCCAGGTGCACATTCAGCTTCTGCGCCATTGGATGAGTGCACGCATACTGTTGTCTCTCTCTGCAATCGCCTCCGTGATCGATTACTGACGAAACACATGACAATGAGTAGGAGGAGCATCAGGAGCAATAGATGAAGGGAAGGAATGACAGCTTCTTTCTGCTGATGTTGAGGAAACCTGACTGCTGGAAAAGGAGTGTGGGCTGCTGGGAGATGCAGTGTTTGCTGCGTCAGGTCATACCATTATATTAATGCCACGGTTTTTGTAGGCCATTTTATGGTGACGCTCCATGTGTTGACGCAGGGCCGTGGTGCCAACGTTAGCACCCTGACCGTGTGTCACCTTTTGCCCATGTATCCTGCATACCATTATGCTAATGTCCTCCAGCTACTTTATAAAAAATTCCCACACTGCCAAGTATGCCATTTTACCAACAACACTCTCTGCTGACTGTCTTCCGCTCTATACCTGTAGCGCTAGTTGTTTCCTGACAGGAAAGCTCCTGAGTAGCAGAAGGTCTACCCCTGGCACGTTTGGCTTCAGATATCCCACTGCTTCCACCCTGCTGGCTCATTGGCACACTGCCACCCTGCTGTTGTCTCACAGGCCTGCTGCCACCCTCACCCCCTGATGATGATGATGCCCCTTCTTCACTCGGATCCCACGTGCAATCAGCTACATCATCATCTATTAATGTCTGTTTGTCACTTATGTCACCCTCACAAGTCTCATGGCCACATCCTTGATTGCTTGCAACACATGCTCCCACCCGACTGTCATCTGGCTATTGAGACTAAATCTAATGCACAGTCAGTCTATGTATAACAGAACAGATTAAGAATGAAAGGCACAGCAGTGGAACAAGATGCACAGGTTGATTACAAAGAGCCTGCCTGCACTGACCCTGCACTGTCCCTACAGTCTCCCTACACTGTCGCTGTACTGTCCCTGCACTGTCCCTATCCAATATTCTACAATTAAAAGATTGCTAAAAACAGTGTCTCTAGCACTTGCCACATCTCTTCCTATGCTCAGTTCACAGTAAAATGACCAGGCGGGATGAGAGTTTTACGGGGCTGTGATATCACAGAGGATGGTTATCTGCTGATTGGCTGACTTCACGGCATTATGGGTCATATGGTGTTCCATATGTTTAAATTTGTAACATGTGTAGCTGCAATTTTAGGCAAAAAAATGATTCATTACTACAAAGCGATAGAAAATTCAGATTTGTGGCGAATCAAAGTTTTCCTGAAATTTGGATCAAAGTCAATTGGTTTCACTTTGATTCGCTTAACACTACATATTACAAAATTATGTCCTTATACACTCTGCTAATTGAATTCATCATTGGTTTATTGACAAATATTTGGTCCCCATAGACAATAATTATCGTGGCTCCAATAATAGTATCTGTAGTCATGTGAGCAAAAACCTACGTGGTATAGTGAGAGTCTATAGAATGTCTTTCTACCACAACTCCACCTAAATACTCCCCTAATGATCCACAATAACTGATATAGGATCCTAATTTTGGAGACTTAGTTCACTATATTTGGAAATTATCTAACCATGTATTATCTTCACACAAATGTTAGAATAATGGTAGGAAACATGCTGTGTTGCAGATTCTGGCATGTTTGAGAGAAACAAAATTGCAGGACTACTATAGCAGTCAAAATGATGGACACCTCCTGTTTTGTTTTAGACCAAGCACTTATGGTTTCCAATATGGACAGAAATCGTGATGCTGATGTGAACATGGCCGTATTGGACAATTTTAGTATTTTAGGCTGCTTTTTCATAAACCTCTAATGAGTGACTGTATTCTAATAATGGACTTGCAGGATAGTGGGGAAGGTTTAATATGATGGAACATTAGTCAAAAGTGAGCCATCTTGTTAATGGAGGTTTTGAAATGGAAAAATGTGCAGTAGTACTGTCAATGGGGATACAATGAAGATCAGAAACATTTCTAAGATATGTTAAATACAGAACAGTCCTGTGTTAAAGAGGCTGTGTCATGAAGATAACCCTGTCTATATGCCCAGTGGATAATTCCCCATGTCAAACTACATTTCCCATAAAATGACCGCTTCCTGTGTCTTCCGTGAAGTCAGACGTGATACTTAACTGATCACTGTGGCAACTCCAATCTGTAGACTCTCCCATAAACACCATTTCATTCTACTGTACACTTCATGTACTACTATTACTATTAATAATCAAAATAGCTCAACTAACAGAAATAACAAGAGAAGGTGAGGACACAGTTTAATTGTGTTTTTCTTTGGTTTGCCTGGAATATACAATATCATCATTTATGTTGGAAATGCCAGGTTAACATAAAATTATGTTGGAAATTGTATCGTGGCAAATGTATAATGGTGATTGAAAGTTTGTTAGCCCTTCAGAATTTTCTATACTTCTGCATAAATTTGACGTAAAACGACTTCAATCTTTCATACGTCAAAAATATGAGTAAAAATATTAGACTTGGTTATATAATTATTGAGGTAATTGATCCAATATCACATGTATAAGTTGTAGAAGTATGTGAACCTTTAGGATTAGCAGATAATTTGAAGGTATGAGTCAGGTGTTTTCAACCAATGGGATGACTCAGGTGTGAGTGGGCGACCTTTTTTTTTTTTTTTTTTTAAACCTTTCCAGACTGCAAAAAATTGAAGCCTGCTTCTGAGTGCAGCGTGTGCCACAGCCACCACATTTCTGCTTTTTTAAACAGCATACACCCTCTGACCACTTTCAGAGGCTGTGGTCAATTGTGATCACTACATCTGAGATCTGATCTAATAGGTTGGAGCCTGTATGAGGCTATGAGGCCTATTACAGGTATATTCCAGTGTAGACCTGCAGATGGCAGCATTGCATTTGAATATACTGAATTAGGCCCCTTTCACATAACCATATGCCCTCCGAGACATACGGTCCGTGAGCGGGCCATATGTCCCGGAGCGGCATCGATCGCGCGCACGTTGGGCAGCCCGCGGGACTATTGTCCTGCACTCATATGATTTTATGATGCTGTGCGCTCCCATGCGCACGATCGATGCCACTCCAGGACATATGGCCCGCTCATGGATCGTATGTCTCGGAGGGCATATGGTCGTGTGAAAGGGGCCTTACACGTACACTACTGTATGAATTCACAGTAGTGTATGTGAGACGCAATCTAATGATTACATGTTTATGTCCCCTGAAGGGCTTAAAAAAGTTTAAAAAAAGGTTTGCAAAAATATTTAAAAAACATTTAAAATATTCAAATTCTAACCACCCCACTTTCTCCATAATAAGAATAAACAATAAAAATGGTGCACTACCTCATCTGAAAATGCCCATACAATTAAAATATAAACATATTTACCTGTATGGCAAAAGCCGTAATGCAAAAAAACTTCTAATTGGCCGATTTAATGTTTTTCGTCACTTTACCTTTTAACAAAAATTCAATAAAACGTCATCAAAAAGGCATATGGTATGAATAAAAATTACAGATAGCCCCGCAAAAAAAAGGGCCTTCACACAGCTTCAAAATGGTATTTATAAAAACTACAGATTGTTCCACAAAAAATGAGCCCTCATACAGATTTAGATAAAAAAAAGTAATCAAGGTCAGAATATATGCAGTTTGCAGTTCCTGAAAGAGGTAAAGAACAGGGATGTATCAAAGTCTGATGTTCACAACATTTTTGTGGAATTGTATCATGGCACGGACAAAGGACATGACTGGGGACCTCAGAAGTTGTTGATGCTCATCAGGCTAGAAAAGATTACAAAACCATCTGTAAAGTTTGAACTCTACCAATCCACAGTCAGATTATGTACAGTCAGATTATGCACAAATGGAGTAAATTCAAGACCATTATTACCCTCCCCAGGAGTGGTCGACACAATGATCATGCCAAGAACAAGGAGTGTATAACTAAAGGTCTTTCTCACATTAGCTAATGTTAGCCCCTTCCTGACTGCCGCTGTACACGGTCTGCTTTCACACAGTAGACACCTGGAGCTCATGTCTGCGATCAGTAATAATGCTGATTGCAGAGATTTAGCTCCTCAGATGCATTGATCAATTGTGACCATGACATCTGAGGTAGTTTTCGGGAGAGCCGTTCATTTCTTGTGGCAGTCTTGGTCCCTGTGGAGCCTCTAGAGGAATGTATTGAATGTCCCATAGGCTGCAATGTTAATTCATTGCAGTCTATGGGACAACTGAACTAGCAATTGCATATTCAAAATATAAGTGAGAAAAGTAAAAAAAAATCAAATTAAAATATATTATATATAAAAAAATTATATATATATATATATATATATATATATATATATATATATATATATAAACCATACACACCCAATGTTATCAATGAAAACTACAGATTATCCTGTAAAAGAGCTCTCACATAGCTCTGTAGACATAACTATAAAAAAAGTTATGGAGGGGGTTAGAGTATGGTGATGCAAAGAGAAAATACACTTTTTTCATACGCCTCCCCAATGGCACTAAGCAGGAGGGAACCCCGCCTCTCAGGGACAGGCCTCCTCCTATTACCTTCTCCAGTTGTTTCCTGTCCCTCGGGATGAATGGAGATTCAAGGCAGGTGTTCCCTCCTGCTTATGGAAAAAGTAGGATCGCCCAAACTGTTTTTCCTGGATCCCTGACCACTTGTCAGGAGGGCTGTTGCAGGGCACTGGGTTCCGGGGCAGAGATACGTGTCCCTCCAGTGTCTCGGCGTAAGTCCTGCATTTAGCGGGCCGCCCCAGGCATACATACATCCTCCGGTCGGGTGTTGTTGGGAGAGGGCCGGCGCCGCATTCTTTCTGGCCAAAGATCGCAAGACATGGGTCACGTGGGTCGTGATGTCAATGTGCTGCGCGCGACGGCCCAATTAACCCGGAAGTAAAGAAAACACCAGTCCACAGCATGGAATGGCATCCTGCATCGGAGCTGCTACCCTGTGGTCTACCTCCTGGATGCCATGTCGCTCCCTGAGAAAACTGCTGATACTTCCAAGGCCAGTAGCCCTGTAAGCCTCCTCCTGGGTGAATTAATTTTGTATGCACAGAGGTCTCTTGCTTTTCTTTAGGTGATGGGTTCCTCCTCTTTCAAAGGCTCTTTCCTAGGCCTTAGTAGCCCAAAAAATAGGTGTTTATCTTGCAGACCCGTGATGTCAGCAAGCCTGACATTGGAGCCCTCATTAAGGAAAATTTATCATTTGTAAAAAACAGATGTCTGACCATTCAAAGAAATCCCTATGCCAGAGATGTTTGGATAAGGTTATGGCTGAAGAGACCCCATTGTTGGTGGATAGCTTAAAATCTATCATTAAGGAAGAAGTGAGCTCCGCCATTGATGCTAAATTGGCTACTTTACCACCAAAACCCTCTTCTTCCAAATCTTATCCAGAGCCGCAGGTGGATATGGACTTTGATTTGGATGAAGGAGAAATTTCTTCCGAGTCCGACTCAGTGTCTACTGAGGATGAATCGGGTAGACCTCTATGTTCTATAGAAGAAACAGATGCTCTTCTCAAGACCATCCGGGCTACCATGAATGTAGAGAAGTCAAAGGAGTCTCATTCAATTCCTGTCCATGATAACATCAAAAAATTGACGAGTGGAAGGACCCTGAGAAAAGATCAGGAGTCTCTAAGGTTTTCAAAAGGAAATATACTTTTAGTGAGGCAGACTCTGCTCTTTGGGATAAGATCCCCAAAGTCGATGCCCCTGTGGCCAGAATCTCCAAAAGGTCTTCTCTGCTGTTTGAGGATGTGGGCCTTTTGCGAGACTCTATGGACAAAAAGTGTGAATCTATACTTCAGAGATCCTGGGAGTCCTGTACTGCTATGTTGCGCCCGAGTATTGTGGCCACTTGTACTGCCAAAACTCTCTCCCTGTGGCTGGCTCAGTTGGAGGAACATTTAGTTTCAGGGACTCCGAGAGAGGACATTCTCACCTCCCTTCCAGTGCTTAGGCAGGCTACTAATTTTCTGTCTTATGCCTCAGCAGATTTAGTTAAATCTCCGCTAGGTCCGCGGCCCTTTCTAACTCTGCTCATCGCACTGTGTGGCTGAGATCCTGGTCCGGCGACAATACCTCTTAATGACGTCTGTGCAGTATCCCCTGCAAGGGTGACAGACTCTTTGGATCTGTTCTAGACGACATTTTGGAGAAGGCATCAGACAGAAAAAAGGGTTTTCCTTCAGAATCTAGGTATTTTCAGCAGCGCCGCTCCTTTCGCAACCAAAGAAAGGGCAGGCCTGATCAGAAAAAGAAAGAGAACCCTGGTTCTTGGGAGTTCTCAAAGGGCAGAGGGAAAGGATTTCTGCTTAACCCTGACAAGACTCCAAAACAGTCCAGCCAATGACACCAGTGGGGGGCAGACTAAAAAGATTCTTTCCAGCCTGGGAAAGGATTTCAGGTTCTCCTTGGATCTTAGATCTAATTCTTCAAGGCTACAGTCCAGAATTCTCCTCCCCACCTCCTAATCGATTTATGCTAAACAAAAGACTAGGAGTACAGAAGCAGGCACTTCTAGAATCCTAGAAGATATGGACTCTCCTAGAAAAAGGGGCTGTTATTCCAGTTCCTCCAGGTCATAAAGGAAGGGGGTTTTACTCCCCAATATTCTTAATAAAAAAGCCAAACGGCTCTTTCAGAGCAATAATCAACTTGAGGGGTCTCAACAGTTACGTCAAGTACAAAACGTTCAAGATGCAGACGGTCAAGTCAACAATAAATCTGCTGTTTCAGGATTGTTTCATGATGACAATAGATCTAGCGGACGCGTATTACCATGTCCCTATTCACAAAGATCATCAGCAATATCTGAGGTTCGCAGTATTTCTACAAGATTGTCTTGTCCACCTTCAATTTCAAGTCTTACCCTTCGGCCTCTCTTCAGCTCCCAGAGTGTTTACCAAGCTCATGGCAGAGGTATTGGGGTATCTCCACCAACAAAGGATTCTGTTTATCCCCTACTTAGACAACTTCCTAATTGCGGCCCATTCAGCAGAAGATCTTCTGAAGGAATTTCAGACAGTAAAGACCATCCTTCTGTCTCTAGGATGGAAATTAAATCTAGACAAGTCAGATCTGATTCCCAGCAACAAAAAGATCTTTTTGGGAATACAGTACTTCTTGATTCTCATCTAATGAGGTCTTTCCTTCCAGATCTAAAGATTCAGAGTCTGATATAAAAAAACTCTTCCTTCCACTCTCAGCCAAAGGTGTCCCTCAGGGAAATAATGGTGATCCTGGGTCTGATGACATCGGCAATCCCAGCAGTCAGATGGGCTCAGTTTCATGGAAGAGTCCTGCAGGACTTTATTCTGGCTTCCTGGAACAAGAGCAGATTCTCCCTGGACTTCAAAGTACGCCTATCCCCCTGGGTGAAGAACTCTCTCCTATGGTGGCTACACCCAGAAAACCTAAATCGGGGGTACAGTGGAGAGCTATAAACCAAATTGTAATTACTACAGATGCAAGCGATTCAGGCTGGGAAGCCCATTGCAGAGACCAATTAGTCCAGGGGATTTGGAATCCGGATCAGGTTCTGCTCCCTGCAAACGCCAAAGAATTGCTAGCAGTCGCCTTTGCGTTAAAATCCTTTCTCCCGTCCATCCAAGGAAAGGACGTGAAGATTTTATCGGTCAACAGGGCCACAGTGGCCTATGTGAACAAACAGGGCTGTACAAAAAGCAGGTATCTTTGCCGGATAGCATTCCAGCTGTTCTCTTGGGCCCAAAGAAATGTGAACTCGATTTCGGCAGTCCATCTAAAAGGGGAAGAGAATGTTCTGGCAGACTTCCTGAGCAGGACTCCCCTGATACCAGGGGAATGGTCCTTGAACAGAAGGGTTTTTCTACAGATCTGCAGCAGATGGAAGACCCCAGTTCTGGATTTGTTCGCCACAAGGGCAAACTCCCAGGTGGATCGATTCTTTTCCTTTTCTCACAAAGACAACCCAGTGAGGATAGATGCCTTTTTGGGTCCATGGCCTTGGGGTCTTCTATACGCTTTCCCCCTGATATCCCTCATTCCCAGAGTTCTGATGAAGGTGTTGGAAGAAGGATGTCAGCTAATCCTCATAGCTCCATTTTGGCCCAAGAGGACCTGGTTTCCACTCCTGCTAAATCTCTCCAGAGGGGATTTCTGGCTTCTCCCTCAGATTCCGGATCTTCTTATTCAGGGGCCGGCCCATCATCCAGACATCCAACAGCTAAAGTTGACAGCTTGGAAGTTGAACATTCCATCCTGAGGTCCAAGGGTCTTTCGGAACCAGTAATTAACACTCTTCTTAACAGCAAGAAACCAGTTACTTCGAAGATCTACCTCAGATCCTGGAACGCCTTCCTCAGGTTTGCAGGTGACTCCTGGGACCCCTCTGCACCACCGGATGTGAAGACTATCCTGGACTTTTTGCAAAAAGGCTTGCAGAATGGCTTAAGGGTTAGTACCCTAAAAGTCCAGGTGGCAGTGCTAAGTACCTTTTTAGATGTTAAGCTGGCAGACTTAGGCTTAGTCTGACGGTTTTTTAAGGGTCCTCTCAGACTAAAACCATCAATTAGATCTACGGTTCCTCCCTGGGATCTTAATCTGGTACTTTCGGTGCTTATGGATCCCCCTTTTGAGCCCCTTAGTGACATCTTGTTTAGACTTCTATCCTTTAAGACTGCCTTCCTGATAGCTATCACGACAGCCAGGAGATCAGGGGAGATCCAGGCTTTCTCTTGTAGACCTCCCTATCTTTCAGTTCTTGACGATAGGATTATTCTTAAACACGAGCCATCCTTCTTGCCCAGGGTATTCTCTATTGTTCATTTCCAGTAGGAAGTTTCCTTTCCCACTTTTTGTCCACAGGCCACTTCAGACAGAGAGATCAGGTTTCACCACCTAGATGTCAGGAGATGTGTTCTATCCTATCTATCAGCTACTGAGTCAAAGTTGACCATGTCTCGCTGGATAAGGGCCACCATTGCTATGGCATAAAAGGGGAAAGGACTCTCCCCTCCTTTGCAATTGAAAGCTCATTCTATTAGAGCTATATCGACTTCCTGGGTGGAAAGAGCCTCTGTTTTGACTTTTTTGTTAAATCCTCCTGCTTAGTGCCATTGGGGAGGCGTATGGAAAAGTATGATAATTACTTACCGGTAATTTTATTTTCCATTTAGCCTCCACAACGGCACTGGGTTTTTTCCCACCCTATATTTATATTTTGCTTGTTGTTTTTTGGTATGTTTCTTGTTATATGCTTATGTCTTCTCTCCAGATTAAGAAGGTGAATATAATAAAGATACCTATTCAGCATCATGAGTTTTCCTTGGGTATTTACTGGAGAAGGTAAGAGGAGGAGGCCTTTTTATTCTGATTCTCCACGTTGTTTCCTGTCCCTGAGAGGCGGGGTTCACTCCTGCTTAATGCCGTTGTGGAGGCTAAATGGAAAATAAAATTACCTGTAAGTAATTATCATCTTTTCCAAAGTATTTTTTTTCAGGATTAAAACACAAGAACTATATAAATGTAGTATCGCTGTAATCGAACTGACCCAGAGAACGAACCAAACAGGTCTGTTTTACTGCATAAAAATCCATAAAACTGTGGTATAATTGTGCTTTTTTCATGTCTTTTTCCCCATTTGGAACTTGACCTGCAAAAAACAAACCCTCATACAAATATGCAAATTAAAAAACAAAAACAAAGTTATGGCTCCGTGAATGCAGGGAACAAAAACACAAAATAAAAAAAATCGCCTGGTCAGGAAAGAGTTAATGTTCATGAGTCCACAACAGGCAAGACAATGATGTGCATGGCAGGATTGCAAAAAGAAAGCTGCTGTTGTCCAAAAAGAACATTACTGCCAATCTGCAGTTTGCTAAAGATCACCTGGACAAACCAGAAGGCTATTGGAACAATGTTTTGTGGACAAACCAATATTGCAGTTTTTGGTTTAAATGAGAAGCATTATCTTCAGTGTTTCACTGTACAGCGGCGGCCTCAGGAAGCGCACGACGTCATAGCAACCAATGACGCCGTGCACTCCCGTCCTCTGGGGCAGCACAGGCCGGGCTTTCACGGCCCGTATACGGTCGTGAAACACGGTCATCTGAATGGGGCCTTCCTGTATAAAAACTTGATCCCCTCTGTGAAACACCATGTTGGTAGTATTATGGTTTGGGACTGTTTTGCTGCATTTGGGCCAGGATAACTTGCTATCATTGATGGAACAATCAGTTCTGAATTATACTAGCAAATTCTAAAGGAAAATGCAGCAAGACAATTACTCTAATCACACAAGTCGTTCCACCAAAAAATGGTTAAACAATAATAAAGTTAACGTTTTGGACTGTTCAAGTCAAAGTCCTGACCTTAATACAATAGAAATGTTGTGGAATGACCTGAAATGAGCAGCTCATGGAAGGAAACCCAACAACATAGAATTGAAGTTGTTTTGTATGGAGGAATGGGCTGAAATTCCTCCATACAAGTTTATTGTGCAGGACTAATCCAAAATTACTGGAACTGATTAGTTGCAGTTGACGCTGCAGAAAGGAATCAAACCAGACAGTGAAAGCGAAGGTTCACATACTTTTGCCACTTACAGACATGTGATATTGGATGATTTTCCTCAATAAATGACTCTAATATTTTTGACTTGTTTGTTTTTTTATCTATGCTTAGAATTTGAGTGAAAATCAGAAGTAGTTTTAGGTCAAATTTATGCAGAAATATAGAAAAGTCTATAGTGTTCAGATAGAGCCCAAATATGTTGAACTATTATTACTTAAGTGACTTAATATATATTTAATACTAGGGATGAGCAAACTTATGTTTTCAAGTTCGGCGTAACAGGTTTGAGTTATCTAAGAATTCCGTTATGGATTCTGCTACCACGAACCATAACTTATGGTCCGTGCTAGAGGAATCCATAACGGAATTCTTAGTCAACCGAAACCTTGTACACCGAACTTGAAAACACAAGTTTGTTCAACATTATTTCATACATTTTTTTTCATGTAGATTTATTTTATTCATTGTAAATACCGTATTTTTACAAACTACAGGATGCACTGGACCATAAGACACACCTAGGATATAGAGGAGGAAAATAAGAAAAAAAATTTCATCAGACCTCAGATCAGACCCCCAAGTTCCATCAGACCTCAGATCAGACCCCTATTCCTTCTTAGACCTCAGGTCGGACCTCCATTTCTCCTCAGATCAGACCCCCACACTCCATCAGACCTCAGATCACACCCCCTTCAGACCCCATTCGTCCTCAGACCTAAGATCAAACCCCCAAGCTCCATCAGACCTCAGATCAGAACCCAAGCTCCATCAGACATCCGATCAGACCCCCATCAGAACTCTGTCCATTCCTTCTCACACCACAGATTAGACCACCATTTTCCTCAGATCAAACCCCTAAGCTCCATTCGACAAAAAAAAATATCTTACCTCTCCTGCTCCAGACCGCATGCTCTTCCTGCACTCACCACCTGCTGCTCTTCTTCCAGGCCATGCGCTGCACTGTGACGTGACATTGCACAGCATCAGGTGATAGTGTGCGTCTATATGTACTACGTCCAGGCAATGTACATAGTGAGGACAGTGCAGTGTGGGGCCCGGAAGAAGACAGCGCCGGACATTGTATAACGGCTGTGCTTGGTAATGCACTGAGCCCCATTTGCTTGAATGGGGCTGAGCTGCTCTTAGGCCACGTGATCGAGGAACATGTCGTCACTCGGCCTAGACGACAGAGAGAAGGCAGTGGTGCTCATAGAAATGCCTCTGTCTTCTCAAACAGTTGAAAAGCTCAGAAAACCCCTTTAACTCACCACTACCCGCCCCTCCTGCATACTAATGACTGCTTCCGTAATGGAAGCGGTCACTAGCATTCACACTATAAGCTGCATTCCCTTGTCCCCCCCCCCTTCCGCTTTTGAAGGGAAAAATAGCATCTTATATTCTGAAAAATACGGTAATTGGTTGGTCCTACAGAGTGTTTGTGAAGGTAGGTGATATTGTACAGTGTGTTCCTAGATAACACACATGCAACACCATGATATTCACTGTGCACTAGATCTATAGATGTCATGACTCTACTTGATATATATTACATTATTGATACAATGATGTATCTTCTGTATTTTTTTTTCAGATTGTCCAAGGACTGAAGACCATCAAGAGAATCCCCTTTCCCAAATAATACTGAAACATTTAAAGCAACAACATTCTGAAGAATATGATCTTGAATTCAGAACCTTAAGGAGTGACTAAATGCCAAATCTGGATAGCATTTATTTCCAGAAAATAAAATTCAATTCCTTAACAACTCTATTAACTGTTGTCATCATCCAATGGTCTAAACTACAAGTTCAGAATGTTGTTGAAAATTATAAACATATCTTATGTAAATGGTGGTCAAACAGTAGAGCGTGATATAGACTGCATAGCAGTAAATCTCAATGTTAGATCGTAAGTCTGCCGCCCCGGCTTTAACAATTATTTGGTTTCTTGTTGTAGGCTCATGTTAGAAGATGAATGTCATTGCCTTCTTCGAATAAAAGGCTATTAGATGGTGTAGCTCCAATGTACCATGAGTGCAATCCAGCCAGAAGGGTTGGCAGCCTTTTTGCTGCTTAATTTTCTTCTAAAAAGGAAAGAAAACAACGCTGGGCGGTCAAGATGCACCAAGGGATGTTACACACAGCTTAAATCATATTGCACTCACATTGTAGGGTTGTGATTAGAGATGAGTGAATTATTGAAAAGTTCAAATCAGCTGCTTCGCCGAATTTTACAAAAAAATTTGCTTTGTGATGAATTCTTTGTAAGTAGCGGGTGCAATGATGGGGAGCTGCGATAGTGCCGACCCACCATTGTACCCCTCAGATGCCATGTTCTTACATGATAGCGGCATCTGAGTGTAAAAACAGTGTAAAATTAACATTAAAAATTTAAATCAAACTTACCGCTTCCATTTGCTTGTGACGGGACAGCCGCCACCATCTTGCTTGAAGATCTGACGCAAAATCTCGCGCAGCGCGAGATGATGTCATACGTCACCCCTCACAGGATTTCAGCCAAGATCTTCAATCAAAATGGCAGCTGGCTCCCCGTCGCAAGCAAATGGAGGAGGGAAGTATGATTTTTTTTTTGTTTTTTTACACTATTTCAGATTAAATAGATTTACTAACACGAAACACAAATGAAATTAACCCTTACAGTACCAGCGCCGTACATGTACGGCACTGGGGCGATGCGGGCACATGGCGCCCGCTCGCGGGTGCGGCGGGCGTCATGGCCGGCAAGTCTCTGCTGTTTCTAACAGCAGAGACTTGCCACTACCTACTGTGTCTGCGGCGTCTTCCGGGGTGACTAGATGCCGTGATCACACGTGATCACGGCATCTAGTTGCGTCTAAACCCGGAAGCGTTCGCTTCCGGGTGGTGTACAGACACCCCATGTGGCCAATCGGGGTGTCTGTACACCATATGAAAACTGTAATCCTCGCTGGTGAGGATTACAGTTTTCAAAGTGCAATTCTTATTCTGGCCACTAGATGGCAGGCCAGGAAAAGAAATGAGCAATTCATGGATTTAACTGCCTCTAGTAAATCCATGATTGCTCATAAAGAAAATTAAAAAGCCACAATATATAAGCTCATATTTGAGCATTCAAATAGTAAAAAAAAATTTAAAAAAAATGTTAAAAAATATATAAAAAATAAAAAAGATATAAAAGTTCAAATCACCCCCCTTTCCGTATAAGTAAAAAATAAATACCTAAATAACACTAAATATAGACATCATGGGTATCACCGTGACCGAAAACGCCCGTACTTTTAAAATATAAAAAAAAAAATCCAATACGGCGAATTGTGTGGCGGAAAAAAGCGTCCAAATTGCGATTTGCCGTTTTTTGTCGCTTTTTTTTTCTAAAAAAAATTAAATAAAAAGTGATCAAAAAGTCATACGCACCCCAGAATGGTATTAATAAAATCTTCAGATTGTCCCGCAAAAAATGAGCCCCCATACAGCTCTGTACACATAAATACCAAAAAGTTATAGGGGTCAAGATATGACAAGGAAAAAAAAAAAAAAAAGGGCAACTTTCTAATTTTTTTTTCACTATCAAAACGCAGGAAAAACTATACATATTAGGTATTGCCGGATTCGTACTGACCAGTAGAATGAAAATAATGGATCAGTTTTAATGCACATCGAACGCTGTAAATAAGAAACCCGTAGAACTGTAGCGGAATAGCATTTTTTTTGCAATTTCACCTGATTTGGAATTTTTTTCCCACTTCCCACTACACCATATGCAATATTAAATGGTGGCGTTGGAAAGTACAACTTGTCCCGCAAAAAACAAGCCCTCATACAGCTATGTGAACAGAAAAATACAAGAGTTATGGCTGTTTGAAGGCAGGGAGCGCAAAACGAAAATGCATGACCGAAAAAACCTCCGGTACTGAAAGGGTTAAAGCTAAGCGGGGAAAAAAACATTTCATTTTTATACAAAAGTGTCATTTTAAAGATTTGTTTGGTACAGAACATATGAAAATGAAGAAACAAACCCCTAAATGTATCAGCCCATTTCTCCTGTCTCCCTTATCTTATGTCTTGACACATGAAGTAAAGGAGCACCCAATACATTTTAGAACACAAATTGAAAATGTTTCAATGCCTTTTCCCATTTACGGAGGCATTGAGTTGCTAAAATGATAAAAAAAAAACAAGAAGTGACCCCATTTTGAAAACTATAGAACCACTCTAAATATATGGATTGTTACTAATTAATAAACACAAATTCAATATAACATAATTAGTACATATTTTATTAATACATAATTAAATTATATGCATGATTGGTAACACACACAAAAAATAAAAAACATTAAAATACATAGGAAAGGTGGAGCATGGTGGGGGGGACAAATAAAGTGCAAGTGCATATTACAGGTCAGAATCAAACTTCTGACTACCCCTTGAGGAAGCACAGCGCAAAACACACGTTGGGGTGTGGATTGCTGTTGTCTTGGTGTGGAGGGATTAGTTACCTGGTCAGTATCTGATATATTGATATGGTTATTTTTTCCATATTGTGGTTTTTGTTACTTGTACACTATTTGCTTAATATCATATGTGCCCACTAGGTTACTAGGACTATTGATATTTTTTACATATTTGAGCATTTGTTTGATTCTGACCTGTAATATGCACTTGCACATTATTTGTCCCCCCACCATGCTCCATCTCTCCTATGTATTTTAATGTTTTTTAATTTTTTTGTGTGTTACCAATCATGTCTATAAGTTGATTATTTATTAATAAAATATGTACTAATCATGTTATATTGAGTTTGTGTTTATTATTTAGTAACAATCCATATATTTAGATTGGTTCTATATGGTATAATCATGTATGGTTTGAGGCTACTGTTTTTGGGAAAGTATTTTTGGTGTATCATTTTGAAAACTAGACCCTTTAAGCCAGTGGTTCTCAACTCCAGTCCTCGGGACCCACCTGCCAGTCAGGATTTAGGAATATCCCACAGAATGAATACCTGTGGTAAGTCCTGATGGATGGACGCTAATTATATCAGCTGGTCTAAACTAAGGAAATCCTGAAAACCTGACTGGCAGGTGGGTCCCGAGGACTGGAGTTGAGAACCACTGCTTTAAGGTATTCATCTAGGGGTGTAGTGTGTTTTTCAAACCCACCCTCACCCAGTTTATTCATTTTTTACACAAAAGTATTATTTTAATGAGTTTTTTTTTTTAAATAAAAAAAGCACATGAAAATGAAGGAGCATACTCCAAAATGTCTCACCCCATTCCTCCTGACTGTGGCCCTAATGTTATGACATATGTCAGGGAGACAAAGGAGAACCCACTGGCTCTGAGAACACAAATTGAAAATGTTTCAGACTCCAATGCACACTTACAATGGTGTTAAGCTGCCAAAATGATTGGAAACACCCAGAAATTACCTCATTTTAAAAACTAGATCCCTTTCAGTATGCGTCTACTGATCTAGTGAGCATGCTGAGTGCCAAATTTGTATAGGATAAAATAATGGGTATACAGTGCCTTGCGAAAGTATTCGGCCCCCTGGAACTTTTCAACGTTTTGCCACATTCCAGGCTTCAAACAAAAAGATATAACATTTTAAATTTTTGGTGAAGAATCAACAAGTGGGTCACAATTGTGAAGTGGAACGAAATTTATTGGATCATTTAAACTTTTTTTGTAATAATAAAACTGAAAAGTGGGGCGTGCAACATTATTCCGCCCCCTTGCATAAATACTTTGTTGCGCAACCTTTTGCTGCGATTACAGCTGCAAGTCGCTTGGGGTATGTCTCTATCAGTTTTGCACATCTAGAGACTGAAATTCTTGCCTATTCTTCCTTGCAAAACAGCTCGAGCTCCTTGAGGTTGGATGGAGAGCGTTTGTGAACAACAGTTTTCAGCTCTTTCCACATATTCTCAATTGGATTCAGGTCTGGACTTTGACTTGGCCATTCTAAGACCTGGATACATTTATTTTGAACCATTACATTGTAGATTTTGCTTTATGTTTGGGATCATTGTCTTGTTGGAAGATAAATCTCCGTCCTAGTCTCAGGTCTTTTGAAGACTCCAACAGGTTTTCATCCAGAATGGTCCTGTATTTGGCTCCATCCATCTTCCCATCAATTTTAACCATCTTCCCTGTATCTGCTGATGAAAAGCAGGCCCAAACCATGATGTTGCCACCACCATGTTTGACAGTGGGGATGGTGTGTTCAGGGTGATGAGCTGTGTTGCTTTTACACCAAACATATCGTTTTGCTTTGTCTCCAAACAGTTCGATTTTGGTTTCATCTGACCAGAGCACCTTCTTCCACATGTTTGGTGTGTCTCCCAGGTGGCTTGTGGCAAACTGTAAATGAGACTTTATATGGATATCTTTGAGAAATGTCTTTCTTCTTGCCACTCTTCCATAAAGGCCAGATTTGTGAAGTGTTCGACTGATTGTTGTCCTATGGACAGACTCTCCCACCTCAGCTGTAGATCTCTGCAGTTCATCCAGAGTGATCATGGGCATCTTGGCTGCATCTCTGATCAGTCTTCTCCTTGTTTGAGATGAAAGTTTAGAGGGAAGGCCGGGTCTTGGTAGATTTGCAGTGGTCTGATACTCCTTCCATTTCAATATGATTGCTTGCACAGTGCTCCTTGGATGTTTAAAGCTTGGGAAATCTTTTGGTATCCAAATCCGGCTTTAAAC
Source organism: Rhinella marina (assembly GCA_900303285.1). Lineage (NCBI taxonomy): Eukaryota > Metazoa > Chordata > Amphibia > Anura > Bufonidae > Rhinella > Rhinella marina. Next base: position 32,763 of record ONZH01017156.1, read on the forward strand.
TTCTCCACAACAGTATCACGGACCTGCCTGGTGTGTTCCTTGGTCTTCATGATGCTCTCTGTGCTTTAAACAGAACCCTGAGACTATCACAGAGCAGGTGCATTTATACGGAGACTTGATTACACACAGGTGGCTTCTATTTATCTTCATCAGTCATTCAGGACAACATTGGATCATTCAGAGATCCTCAATGAACTTCTGGAGTGAGTTTTCTGAACTGAAAGTAAATGGGCCGAATAATTTTGCACGCCCCACTTTTCAGTTTTATTAATTTGTTTTCACCAAAAATTTAAAATGTTATATCTTTTTGTTTGAAGCCTGAAATGTGGCAAAAGGTTGAAAAGTTCCAGGGGCCGAATACTTTCGCAAGGCACTGTACATCCAGCAGTACTAAGCTCTTTCTGTTAGCCAACTTATATATACAGTGCTGTTGGAAAAGACACCAATGGATCATTCAGAGATCCTCAATGAACTTCTGGAGTGAGTTTTCTGAACTAAAAGTAAATGGGCCAAATAATTTTGCACACCCCACTTTTCAGTTTTATTATTACAAAAAGAGTTTAAATGATCCAATAAATTTCATTCCACTTCACAATTGTGACCCACTTGTTGATTCTTCACCAAAAAATCTTGTTGATTCTTCACCAAAAATTTAAAATGTTATATCTTTTTGTTTGAAGCCTGAAATGTGGCAAAAGGTTTAAAAGTTCCAGGGGGGCGAATACTTTCGCAAGGCACTGTATATTAGAGATGAGCGAACCTGTTGAAATTTATTTTGGTTCCGATTAGCTAAATTTGCTCCCATTGCCTTGGAAATTAGTATATAACCCCCTCTAGTCTCCTAGGACTCAGAATATTTAGGAAATTATTTTATCTCTTTTTATTCATTTTTTATGAATTTTTGCTTTGTCTCTCATCCCTACCCCTCTCTAAACATTTGAATGCCACGACAGCAATAGTAAATCATATCTGAGTGACCCTGACATACAAAGCTATGAGTAAATGCACGTTTGACAGCATTAATGAGCAGCGTGCTTAAAAACACACCGCACCGTGGCATGTGTTATGCTTTTTCATATTCCAAAGCTGCCAAAATTGTCCCTTATTGGGGGCAGATGGTGTTTAAACACACATGGTGTTATGGGGAAAAATGTGGATCGTTGGAGGACCAAGCATCCAAAAATTATGCCTTGATGAGGTCAGAATGCCTGTCCATATGACACACTAGTGTTTATAGTCAGAGGAAAAAGTGGTTTGTTGTGAACGAGCCTATAAAAATTTTCCACAGCAATACAGTGTGGATGTGGAAAGGGTAGGGTATTAGAAGCATGTAGTCTTAATAGTAGCAGCAGGCAGCAGCAATAGCATGATGGTGGCAGTGGCTCAATGGAGGCAGCAGCAAGAGCCTTACGGAACATGATGCTAGGCAAGCAGCGGTGGCATGAGTGGTATGATGGAGGCAGCAGCTGTGCAGAACATGATGGTAGGCAGGAAGGCCAGCAGAAAGCAACAGTGGCAAGATGGGGCACCGCCAGCAAGGCCAGTTCTATTCATCGGCCTCAGCTAGAGGAGTCTGAAAAATTACTTTCCACTGCTCGTACAGATGCTCTAGCATGTGTAATGTTGAATTCCAGTGGATTAAGTGGTATAATGGCAGGCCTTTCTGTTGCTGCGAGTCCAGAAGAGTGTTCCTCTCAACATAAGAATGGCTGAAATGCGAAGACAGCATCCTGGACATTGCCAACACCTTGCGCAAGCCACCTTGCCAGCACCTTGCATAACTAGGTTAATGACATAGGCCATGCAATGATGTTATGGCCATTGTTGCTGACCACCTTTTTCAGTTGGAGTTTGCAGGGCGACAGCCAATGGGATGTTTGTGGCTTGATGTACTTTAGCAGTTGCTTTCCTTTGTGGATACTCTCACCCACGCTGATCAGATCCAACACTGCATGGTAACATTTAACTTGACACATGTGATAGGGTGGAGTGGTAGTAATGCTGTGCCCTGCTTGTGTTGAGGACAGCAGAGTGTCCATCAGGGTTGCCAACCGTCCATAGATTTACGGACAGTCCGCAAAAACCCAGTGTTTTTGTCTGCCGTCCGTAGCGTCCGGCAGAAAAAAACACTGTCCGTGAAATTTATGGCCAGCAGGGGCGGGCTGAGCTAGTGGACAGATGCTAACACACTCACTTACTGTATGCGTCTAAGGCAGAATCAGGATGCTGCTTGCTTGCAGCCAGGAAGCGCCCGCCTCCCGTCCTGTTATCTCCGCCCCCTTGTGACATCAGCAGTGACAGGTCACATGACTGACCAGCGCGAGGCCATTGCCGGCATTAGGGAGATTTGGGAGAGCAGAAAGAGCATATGAGCATGAGCAACCACGCATGACATCAGTAGTGCCTGTAAGTTTTGGGGTAATGATGGGCTGCTGCTGCTGCTTTAATAAGTAAAGAGAAAATAGAAGTGGAGTGGAGAAATATAATAATCTCCAGCCAGCACATGGCAACCAGAAACAGAAGGCTGCACAATGCTGCATATCTGATTCTATATATATATATTTATTATTGGAGCCTTTTGGAAGGATATGGGCATTATAAAAAAAAATACAGTGCCACATAATTAAGGGGGTTGTATAAACTCAGACAATGGGGGCATATTATTAGGATATGCCCCCATTGTCTGATAGATGCAGGTCCCACCTCTTTGACCCACACCTATCTTGTAAACATAGAATTGAAAGTCACAGAGGGCACACCACACTTGCTCAACCACTGCTCCCATTCATTTCAATGGGGCCAGTGGAAATAGCTGAGCAATTGTTCAGCTATTTCCAGCGGCTCCATACAAATGAATGGAGGGTGGCCATGCATGCACGGTGCGCTCTCTGACTTTCAAGGCTCCGTTTACAAGATAGGTGTGGGTCAAAGAGGTGGGACCTGCATCCATCAGACAATGGGGGCATATCCTAATAATATGCCCCCATTGTCTGAGCTTATACAACCCCTTTAAGATCAGCCCGTCCAATACAGTCCCATGTAAATAACATTCTCAGTCTCCTTCTGTCAGCTCCTCCAACATACAGTCCCAAGTAAATAACATCAGCCACTCCAACGTACATTCCCATGGTCTATTTTTTTCCGTTATTCAATGGCCATGAAAAAAACTGCTGTGTGAATAACCCCATAAACTACAATTGTTCTTAAAACGGATGTGTGACAGACGTTAATAAAACGTTCATCACATGTCCGCTTTTTACTGTTGTGTGTGTAACCTTAGGCTAGCCAGTGCATACGGCATGTTACTGCTGCAGCCAATCACCAGTCAGTGATCTAATGCTGAGAACTGGCTGCAGTGGTCACATGCCATACACCTGAACATCAGTGTGCACATCACCAGCACTGTGACAGATGTGCACACTGGCCCATTACATCCCTGTCAGTCTTTGTTTACATGGCCACAGCAATGATGCCAGAAAGTTTGGCATGTGACAGACATAATCACTGCAGCCATATAAACAAAGCACTCAGACTATAGCGGCTGGGATGGAACAGCTGAGAATTGTTGTTTATTTTCCATATGCTGCCATATTTAATTTTTAACTACTGGGCAGTCCTTTTTATTCTGAGGTGCTTTTGATTCAAAGGCATTTTGAGGGTGTGAAAGGGGCGTGTCCTATAAAAAAGGGTTGGGGTATATGTCCGTAAAAATTTTGGACTGTCCGTGAATTTTGGTTCAGTTGTCCAGAAAAATTTGAAAGGAAGGTTGGCAACCCTGGTGTCCATGGCAGAAGAGGGGAAAGAAGCAGATAAATGCCTGGTGTGGGAGCCAGGCTGATACAATCATAGGGGGTCAAAAGGACCTGGCCTTGTTGCTGGGGTGCTGCCTTGCCGCTGCTGAAAAAATCATTGGTCAAGAAAAGTTTTTTCATGGCCAGACATTCCGTTATGGATGTCTCATGATAGAGTAGAGGACAAGGAGGAGGATGAGTTTTAGCAGGAAAAGAATAAGCTGATTAAGATGACAAGGACTCTGTATTGCTTGGGGATGTGGGTTGGCTGCCACAAAGAGGACCAGGAGAAGGTGGACAGACTTGTTGATTAAGAATGCTGAATAGGTGTATTTTCCCTCAATCATCATTGGAGTCCTCCCCCTCCCTGCAACTTTTATCAGACTGTGATGTATCATGGTGGGTTCCTTGGCCCCCGTCCCAATTGCTTGCTCTGTATTTGCCCTAACTACCACTATTGCTGTCCCCACCGCCAATACCGCAGCTACTGGTGCCACTATTGCCACCACCAACACAGCTATTGACGGGGTCCCCAGCCTCCTCCTGAACCTCCTACTCAGGGCAGTCAAAATGGTGACTGCTGTCATACAAGTCACGAACAGGGAGACTTTCTTGACTGTCTAACATAGGGTATGGAGGGATTTTGTTACCACTTCTTAGGAAAAAGGAAGGTGCCCCACTAGGAAGGGGCAGTGAAGACAGAGAAGCCTCCACTGAAAGCCTTTTTTGAGGCTGCAAAGAGGAGGAGCAGGAGGAATGCTGTGAACCCTAACTCCAAGGCATGGTGTCAGACTCAGAAGTAACCTCAACGCAGCGTCATCCTGCTGTGACTGAGAAGAGGAGTGAGCCATCCAATCCGCAATCTCATCCTCTTTCTCCTCAATGATAATGTTAGACCTTTCTGAAATCAGGGAGAGCTGCGCCCTACAACTACTACTACTACTACTTCTGGTATTCTGGCTCTGGAAGGACAAGACCTGGCCCTGAGTCTTGTGGAACCCTTCCACATTCCTGACATTTTAGAGCCTAATAAACACAGTCACATAAAGTATGAAATGGTTTGCAAGTCTGTTTTCTGGAACTTAATGACAGGCATAATTAAATGTCCTTCCCTTTCCACAAACACACTAAAGATACTGCTACTGACAATTGACTTCGGAAATAATGCAGTATCTGTGCCACTAACAGATTTGGGCCTAAATTCTTCTGTGTTTTCAAATATGCAAATTCAGAAAAAAGCTTTCTCAAGTGTAAAACTACTATAAGATAATTCCCCCTTCACCCCACCATTCCAACACTTGAACTATCTGGAGATGCTCTGACACCGATTTCGGTATTTCATGTTATCACTCACTACCCTCTGTATTATAAGACACACGTTGCACACTTGTATTCTGTAATCTGTAGCCAGTAGAAGCCTGGTCACATGACCCTTATCAGGCAATAGAAGCTCATAGGCCCTTAGCCTTCACATACAGACAGTTTCACACCAGGTTTCCATAACAACCCAGATAGTTTTATTCCCTGCTGTAGGTCTGCTTTAAAGGGGCAGAGCGCTGTGGATGACACTGTTAAAGGGGTATTCCCCTTACCATAAATATGCCTTATGTTTTACACTAATTCATCATCAATCATTACCTAATATAATGTAAATGTCACATACATACCGTTCAGTAGTAGTAAAAGATGTTTTTTTCCACTGCTACCCACTGTGTTTCCTCATAAATTACCATGGTATCAACCTGTAGTTCAGGCCACCCTCAAAAGAAGGACTTAAAAGCCCCCCCCCCGGGTCCAGCCAAGCCACGCCCCCAACTCGGTCAGGCCATGCCCCCTTCCACTCCGCAGCCGATGGGGATTGAAAAAATGAAGGTAAAAATCACCTTCTGTCAGCTGCAGGGGTGGCAGGGAGGGTGACTTTCTCCCTGAAGCTCATGCTCAGGCTGCACAGTGCTGCTGTCTGAGAGTGAGCTGTTTAAAAGGACATCCCTGTGTCCATCCAGGCCATGCGCCGGATGGAGGACAGGGAGTCTGAAAGCCGGACTGTCCGCCCTAAAAATGGACCTCTGGCCACCCTTAGGGGCAGGCTGCTGTGGAGGTCACAGTTAAAGTGGAGAGTGCTGTGGATGTTACTGTTAAGGGGGCAGGCTGCTATGGAGGTCACTGTTAAAGGGGTGGGCACTGTGGAGGCCACTATTAAAGGGGCAGCGGGGTACTGTGAGGTCACTGTTAAGGGAGCGGGGTACTGTGACAGTCACTGTTAAAGGGGCAGGCGCTGTGGAGGTCTCTGTCAAGGGAGCCAGGAATGGTGGAGGTCAGTTAAGGGGACTGTAAACTATGGTCAATCTTAAAGGGTGGGTGCTATAGAGGTCACTGTTAAGGGGGTGGGCCCCTGTGGAGGTCACTGTCAAGGGGGTGAGGTGCTGTGGAACTCACTGTTAAAGGGACAGGCTGCTGTGAAGGTCAAAGTTAAGGGGGTGGGCTGCTATGGAGGTCCCATTTTAAGGAGATGGGGCACTGTGGAGGGGGTCATTGTTAAGGAGTTGGGGTGCTATAGAGGTCACTCTCGATATCTTTTAACGACACACATACAAACATTAAATAAAATATATGAAATATACCCGGGCGAAGCAGGGTCCTTCAGCTAGTATATATATCTATATCTATCTATATATCTATATATCTATATATCTATATATATATATATATATATAATATATTGTAAGCATTCAATGGGTAAGTTCATTGATGGCCAGTATGTATCACTGAGGCTGCTACTCTCATTGCTATAAGTCCTGGAGGTAGGTTGTGACCAGTGATGTTAGATCACAAAATTTGCGGCAACTGGAGTTTGGGTCCAGGATTTAGGAGTGACTGAAGGGTTTGGGTGGGAAGGTCACTCCCATATTCCATCCCGGGTGTTCCTACCTCAACCAGGTAGAAAACTAATTAAAAAGGCACGCTGCCAGAGAGCAGTGTGTGTGTGCTGGCCTGAGAGGAAGACCCATGGACAACACCACTATATAAAGTGGAATCTGTAGGTGAAAACCTACAAGCTGGCGAGAAGCCTACATCACCACATTTTTTTATTATTTTCATGAACTGTTGTTATTTTGTTTGCTGAAGCAAGCCTGTATCGTTTGGTGTGTACCGTATGCCCAGTAAACCCTGGTTAAAGAGACTGTCTGAATGGTCCTGTTTCAATATATATATATATATATATATATATATGTACACACACACTACTACCCATATCCAGATATCTCCTATAATAACACACATACACAAACAGATATACACACAAATATATATATATCTACATACCTCCCAACCGTCCCAGATCCAGTGGGACAGTCCCGGATTGCAGTGGCTGTCCTGCTGTCCCATTACGGGGGAGCTATGTCCCGGTTACTGGCAGCTCTCCCTGCGTCCATAGGACGCAGAGACAGTTGCCTGTATTGTGATGAAGCAGAGAGCCGGAATCAGCTCACTGCTTCATCCATAATCCCTCCCGTCCCCCCTGCAGGCTCTCCGTACCTCCCTTCTGCTCTCTACACCTTCGGTCTGGGTGGGGGGCACATTACTGGGCATATTAATGGGGGCACATAACTGGGGAATAATTACTATGTGGGACAGTAAGGGGACTGGGTGGGATTAGGTGTATAGTTATGTTTTGGGCAGCGTTAGAGGCGTGGCCTAGTGCAAAAAAAATCTGCCGCGGCGCGCTTTGCGCGCCACACAATTTGTCCCTCTTTCTCCATCTCCGAAGTTGGGAGGTATATATAAATATATATATATATATATATACATACACATACACACGCAAATAAATACACACAAACACATATAGATATACACACCCATATATATATATATACATACACACAGACACTTATTTACTTACAGGCTGCAGGTTCTTCGTTAACCTCTGCCTCTTGGAGGCCTAAGGACCTTTGGAATGCAGTAATGGTAGGATACAGGACCTTCGATCATGTGGCATGATGACATCATTAAGGGTCCTTTAGCCTATGGATTACTGCATTCCAAAGGTACTTGATACTGGTATGTACACTATTTCTTGTATATTTCAGGCCAGACTGGGTCCCCTTTAAATACAGTCACACTGGGGGCCTGGCCTGGCTTGAATAGTACTAGAAATGACACTGCTCCTACTCCTCTCGGGCCCCGAAGCAGCTGCTTCCCCTGTAGTTATGCCACTGGACCTCCACCCACCCTTTTTGGTATTAAATAAAATAACAATTGGAAACCATATGATATGTTTCAAAACAGGGGCAATTACAAAGGCCTGGTTGTGATGGGCAACTGGGGCAGTAAAAACTGGTATTCTTCCTCCTTCCATGCATGCTGCACACCTGGCATAATTTCTGAGGATATTCTTTGGTGGCAGTGGCAGGGACTGGGAGAGGCGTTATGATAAACTTCGAACATCCTTAGTTTCTAAGGCTGGTCCAGTGTGGGTGACTCGAACAGGAGACTTTCAACTACCCTCTCCTGAAGGACTCTGATCATCATAAGTAGCTACTATCAATCTCAATGAGTTAGATTTCAACCTTTTTCCGTGCAGTCCCAGTGGGAAAAAGCATGACGGAGGAAGAACAAGGATACTCACATGACCGTGAGAAGAAGTGGGGGAAGGGGGCTTGCCCTGATTGGCTAACAGGCTGATGGACAGACTAGATGAGTTAATCAGACAGGGAGGTGCCCTTGCAGAACAAGCAGAATGTCATTCTGTGTTCAGCTGTGAATGAGGGTGGATCGGTGTAGCAGTCTGCTCCAGAAAATGAACTTCGGCACAGTTATAGTCACAATGAAGGTTACATTCTGCTGTCAGGAACAATTTAGGGAAAGGCTAGAAAGAAGGGTAATTGTGTAGAATAGGGAGTTGCAGTTACTGCCTTATAATACAGCTGCAGCTGCTGCAGAACCTCAAAGGCAGCTACCTGCAAAAACATTTCTTTTTTCTCCATTTGAACAGAAATACAGCTAAATGCAAACCATAGTTCAAGTGTTGGTGTGGGAGGAATAGGCTGAATATCAACTGTATAACCCTTGTTTTATATTGCAGAAGGTAGCGTTTTAAAGGGAATCTGTCACTAGGATAATCGATATTGAAGTAAAGCCATAACCTAATAGCACTTATTACCTTATTTCCAGATTTGCCTTTTTTCAGCAATAGATGTTTTCTATCTTCTGAAAATCCAGTTTATTTGGTGTGCAAATGAGCCAGTAAGGTGCCCAGAGGGGCGTCACCTTTGCAGGAAGTAGCCCAGGCACGCCTCCTACATCATATTCAAGCCATAACTCTGCTCCCTTTTCCCTGCTTCCAGCATGAGGGTGGACTTGGGCACTAGCAGGAAGCGTGCCTGGGCTCCTTCCTGCAAGAGTGAATTTTTCTAGGCTCCTTCAGAACAACCCGCTGCTTCTTCTGACAATTAACACTTGTGCATGCATTCTGCCTCCGTTAAGGCAAAATTTGGAGTCTTGCTCTCAACAAGCCAATCTTTCTTCTGGCAAGTAGCACTTGTGGGTGTTGCATGGGCAGGCGTTCTGACCCTGTGAAGGCATGATTTCGGATGACTGGTCCCCCAATAAGCCACTGTTTTGTTTTTTATACCATATGACTGATGTATTTAAACACTATCTGCCCCCAAACAGAAAGTTTTTGGAAGCTTTAGAATATGAAAAAGCATAACACATCCAATAGCGCGGTGCGTTTAAATATGTTGTTCCTTAATGCTGTCAAACATGCATTTACCCATGGCTATGTATGTCAGTGTCTCTCTGACATGATTTGCTATTGCATTCCAGAGCTTATGGAACGAGAGGGGGGGGGGGGGGAGAAAAGACTTAAAAATTCATATGAATTAACAATATATTTATAAATGATCTTGTAAAAGGGTTGCACATTAAAATATGAAATTTTTGCTGACAATATTAAACTATGTAAAGTAATTAACACAAAAGAGGACAGTGTACTGCTACAGATAAGTCTGGTTAGCTGGGTAACACTGACATGAAAAAGGAATTTTAGTTGACAGTAAACTTAAAGGGGTTGTCCGGGTTCAGAGCTGAACCCGGACATACCTTTAAATTCACCCAGGCAGCCTGCCTGAACAGAGCATTGGAGCATCCTATGCTCCGATGCCCTCCTTTGCCCTGCGCTAATTAGCGCAGGGCAAAGGCATTTAGCCCGGTTCCGGTGACGTACCGGCCTCTGCCAGGGGGAGGCTTCCGCCCGGCAGTGAGCCCGGTGGCGTCACCGGCACTGATGGGCGGGCTTTAGCGCTGCCCTAGCCAGTAAAACGGCTAGGGCAGCGCTAAAGCCGGACCATTACACCCGGTGACGTCACCAAACTCACTGCCGGGCGGAAGCCTAGGCCCGGCAGTGTGTTATGTAAATAAAAGAGCCCTTGCCCTGCGTCCGCGATCCAGCGCAGGGCAAGGGAGGTCATCGGAGCATGAGATGCTCCGATGCCCTGTTCAGGCGGCCTGCCTGGGTGAATATAAGGGTATGTCCGGGTTCAGCTCTGAATCCGGACAACCCCTTTAACTGTAAAAACCAGAGTCATGCAGCTGCTACCAAGGTCAATAAGATTATGGAGTGCATCAAAAGGGGCATAGATAAGATGAGAACATACAGTGGGAAAAAAAAGTATTCAGTCAGCCACCAATTGTGCAAGTTCTCACACTTAAAAAGATGAGAGAGGCCTGTAATTGACATCATAGGTAGAAATCAACTATGAGAGACAAAATGAGAAAACAAATCCAGAAAATCACATTGTCTGATTTTTAAAGATTTTTTTTGCAAATTATGGTGGAAAATAAGTATTTGGTCAATTACAAAAGTTCATCTCAATACTTTGTTATACATCCTTAGTTGACAATGACAGGGGTCAAACGTTTTCTGTAAGTCTTCACAAGGTTGGCACACACTGTTGCTGGTATGTTGACCCATTCATCCATGCAGATCTCCTCTAGAGCAGTGATGTTTTGGGGCTGTCGCTGGGCAATACGGACTTTCAACTCCCTCCAAAGGTTTTCTATGGGGTTGAGATCTGGAGACTGGCTAGGCCACTCCAGGACCTTGAAATGCTTCTTACGAAGCCACTCCTTCGTTGCCCTGGTGGTGTGCTTGGGATCATTGTCATGCTGAAAGACCCAGGCAGGTTTCATCTTCAATGCCCTTGCTGATGAAAGGAGGTTGGCACTCAAAACCTCACAATACATGGCCCCATTCATTCTTTTATGTACACGGATCAGTCGTCCTGGTCCCTTTGCAGAGAAACAGCCCCAAAGCATGATGTTGCCACCCCCATGCTTCACAGTAGGTATGGTGTTCTTTGGATGCAACTCAGCATTCACTCTCCTCCAAACACGACGAGTTGTGTTTCTACCAAACAGTTCTACTTTGGTTTCATCTGACCATATGACATTTTCCCAATACTCTTCTGGAACATCCAAATGCTCTCTAGCAAACTTCATATGGGCCCGGATATGTTCTGGCTTAAGCAGGGGGACACGTCTGGCACTGCAGGATCTGAGTCCCTGGCTGTGTAGTGTGTTACTGACGGTAGCCTTTGTTACGTTGGTCCCAGCTTTCTGCAGATCATTCACTAGGTCCTCCCCATGTGGTTCTGGGATTTTTGTTCAACTTTCTTGTGATCATTTTGACCCCATGGGGTGAGATCTTGTGTGGAGCCCCTGATCGAGGGAGATTATCGGTGGTCTTGTATGTCTTCCATTTTCTAATTATTGCTCCCACATTTGATTTCTTTACACCAAGATGCTTGCCTATTGCAGATTCAGTCTTCCCAGCCTGGTGCAGGTCTACAATTTTGTTTCTGGTGTCCTTCGACAGCTCTTTGGTCTACACCATAGTGGAGTTTGGAGTGTGACTGTTTGAGGTTGTGGACAGGTGTCTTTTATATTGTTAACAAGTTCAAACAGGTGCCATTACTACAGGTAATGAATGTAGGACAGAGGAGCCTCTTAAAGAAGAAGTTACAGGTCTGTGAGAGCCAGAAATCTTGCTTGTTTGTAGGTGACCAAATACTTATTTTCCACCATAATTTGCAAATAAATTCTTTAAAAATCAGACAATGTGATTTTCTGGATTTGTTTTTTCATTTTGTCTCTCATAGTTGAGATCTATCTATGATGTCAATTACAGGCCTCTCTCATCTTTTTAAGTGGGAGAACTTGCACAATTCGTGGCTAAACACTTTTTTCCCCACTGTAGTCCTGCCGCTTTACAAATCGCTAGTCAGACCACACATGGAGTACTGTGTACAGTTCTGGGCTGCTATGAACAAGACATACTGTAGCAGAGCTGGAGAGGGTTCAGAGGAAGGCAACTAAAGTAATAACTGGAATGGGTGGACTACAGTACCTTGTACGAAGGGACATCCTCTGCGTCTGGAGGAAAGAATGTTTATACACAAACATAGAAGAGGATTCTTTACTGTAAGAGCAGTGACACTATGGAACTCTCTGCCTGAGGAGGTGGTGATGGTGAATTCACTAAAAGAGGTCAAGAGATGCTTGGGTGTATTTATGGAGTGTAATAATATTACCGATTATAGTTACTTGAATTTTGAAAAAGGATCGTTGATCCAGGGAATTATTTTGATTGGCTGATTGGACTCAGTGAGGATTTTTTCCCTCTAGAATAGGGAAAATTGGCTTCAATTTCATGTTTTTTTTGCCTTCCTCTGGATCAACTTTGCTGGATAACAGGCTGAACTTGATGGATGTACCGTATTTTTCGCTTCATAAGATGCACTTTTTTTAGCCTATATATGCGTTTTATAAAGTACTAGCAGAAGGACCCAGCCTCACACAGGTATATTTAATCTATTTCATTTAATGTTTATGTGTGTTGTTAAAATATATTGACAGTATCCCCGTAACAGTGAGCTCTACAGCACCCCACCACCTCAACAGTGAACTCCACAGCCCCCCACCCCTTAACACTGCTCCCCCACAGTGCTCCACCTCCTTAAAATCGGCACTCCACCGCAGCCCATCCCCTTAACATTGGCCTTCACAGCAGCTCACCCCTTTAACAGTGACCTCCATAGTACCCTGCCCCCTTGACAGTGACCTTACAGTACTCTGCTGCCTTAACAGTGACCTCCACAGCAGCTGCCCCTTTAATAGTGGCCCCTGGCCCCTTAACAGTGACCTCCACAGTGCCTGCCCCTATAACAGTGACCTCCATGGCGGCCTACCCCCTTAACAGTAACATCCACAGTGAACGCCCCTTTAACAGTGACCTCCACAGCAGCTACCCCTTTAATAGTGGCCCCTGCCCCCTTAACAGTGATCTCTACAGCAGCTACCCCTTTAATAGTGGCTCCTGCCCCCTTAACAGTGACCTCAATAGCAGCTGCCCCTTTAATAGTGGCCCCTGCCCCCTTAACAGTGACCTCCACAGCAGCTGCCCCTTTAATAGTGGCCCCTGCCCCCTTAACAGTGTCATCCACAACACTCTGCCCCTTTAAAGCTGACCTTCAGCAATGAAGAAAAATGGCTAGGTTGTTATGGAAACCTGAAGTAAAACTGTGTGTATATGGAAACTTGCGAGCTACTATTGGATGATAAGGGACATGTGACCATGTGTATGGCAGTTGGGATATGAGCTAAAGACCTGCATTAAACTACTATTGGCTAATGCAGGTCATTTTGGGGGAATATCTCAGGAACATTACATCCTAGAGAGCTGAGACCCAGTCTAGCCGAATTTGTTGAAGATCGGTCCAGTCATTTGGTCATAAACAACAGACAGACAGAAACTCATTTTTATATATATAAGAGAAATACTAGTGAGTGCTTTTATTATGGAAGCACTCATTAGTATGAAGTTGGTACAGAGAGTGGTGACTATAGCTCTGATAGCGCTGGTTGTACGCACGGCTCCCTTGTCTTCTCTGGGGGGCCATGCTGCACATTCCTGACTGTATACAGCTTCAGGATGTAGTTAGCACACTATGAACTGACATTGTGCAACGTCAGGTCTCAGCACAGCACAGGCCAGTGAAGACCAGGGAGCAGTGAATGCAGGAAGAGCAGATGCATGTGCAGTTCATTTATTTTTGGTCTGATATTGGGGTCTGATCTGAGGTCTGATATGGGAGTGTGAAAGGAGAGTCTTATATGGGGTCTGGGTCAAACATAGGGTTCTGATCTGAGGTCTGCTGAAAAATATTTTTTTCTCGTTTTCCTCCTATAAACCGGTGTGTCTTATAAAGCGATAAATACGGTATGTCTTTTTTCAGCCTTACAAACTATGTTTCATATGTTACTACAGATGAGATTATAAAGATGATGCTAATTACAAGAAATGTTTTCTAATGATATATCATATAATTATAAGCACCTTAGCTGATCATTTATTGTCTGTATTTCATGGGCAGCAGTGTACTACTTGTTAAAGGGGTTCTGTAAGATTTTGATATTGATTGACCCAGGATAGGTCATCAATATCAGGTTGACATTGGTCCGACATCTGCCTGTTTGAAGAGGCTGGAGCACAGTGACCTCTTTCTAGGTCAGTGATGTCACATTCATCGGTCACGTGGCCTAGTAGATGCACATGTTCATTCTTGGTAAGCTGCAAGGGGGCCGTAGTGCTTGCTGGAGCTCTGCGGCCTCTTACAGACAGCTGATCAGTGATTTGATATTTGAAACCTATCCTGAGGATATATCATCTTCAGAATCTCAGAAAACCAGTTTAATGTTGTTGTTTTTTTCAAGATTCGTGGGTGTGTATGACATTCACTTTATTACTCACTGGTGACCAGTCGAGTTTGCAACTTACATAAATTACTGATGTTAGTGCATTAGGGTAACTGCACACATTGCAGATTGTGTATGTTTTGTATGTGTGGATTTTTGTGCAGAAAAAAACACGGCTTAATAAAGTGCCTGCAAAGTGAATGAAATTTGACAAATCTCATGTATACTTTGTGTATTTTTTACACACGGAAATTGACTTGCCATGAGGATTTTAACATTTTTAAAATGTGCTGTACCTCAATTGGATGACATTTATCAAAGAACAACTTTTTATGCCACTCTTTCATAGCCTCTGCTGGTATCATCATAATTTAGGCGCACCTCTGGCTGTCCGTGTCCCTGGAGTAAGTGGAGTTTTCATTCCACTTTTAGGGGCCATTCAGATGGCTGTGGTATTGCGGATCCACAAAAATGCGTATCAACAACACCACGGATGACGACCGGCGTGTGTTCCGCAATTTGTGGAACACACGGCCGGGTGCCCATTCAAAATGCCTATTCTTGTCCGCTATTGAAGTGAACGGGCCAAAACTATTGCGCAAAATTGTCGAATAGATGCGGACCTGTTTACACGGTCGTGTGAACGGGCCCTTACTCTAGGGGTAAATGGTAGTAAATTTGCTGGGGCTGATGTCCCAGTCATTGCCAGGCAATGCCATTCCCAAGTGGCAAGAAAAAACGCCCTTACTACAAAATATTGTTGCATTGTCTCAAAACGAGGTCTGGAAACTTTTTTTTACTTCAAAAACAGACATAATGTTCTCAGTTAATTACCTCCTTTACGTTATAGCGGTTTCCCCCACAGACTTCAATGGGGTTAACATAAATAGAAAATCAGTGACAAAAACAACATAAAAACTGCCTAACAAGCACACCAAAATCACAATAAATAGTGCAGATTTATGAGCGTTTTTAAAGCATTTTTTATGTGGTATGGTTAAGTATCTTTTTATTGCGGTTTTCATGCAGATTTTCTGCTTATAGTGACCTGTATGGTTCTGGTATGAATAGGACAGAGAGTGAACTGTGATTCCCAAAACTTATGTGCTTTACTGGGAACAGGGGACACTATGCTGTACCACAACCTGGAATCTGCATATATACAGTGGGGAAAAAAAGTATTTAGTCAGCCACCATTTGTGCAAGTTCTCCCACTTAAAAAGATGAGACAGGCCTGTAATTGACATCATAGGTAGACCTCAACTATGAGAGACAAAATGAGAAAACAAATCCAGAAAATCACATTGTCTGATTTTTAAAGAATTTATTTGCAAATTATGGTGGAAAATAAGTATTTGGTCACCTACAAACAAGCAAGATTTCTGGCTCTCACAGACCTGTAACTTCTTCTTTAAGAGGCTCCTCTGTCCTCCATTCATTACCTGTAGTAATGGCACCTGTTTGAACTTGTTATCAGTATAAAAGACACCTGTCCACAACCTCAAACAGTCACACTCCAAACTCCACTATGGTGAAGACCAAAGAGCTGTCGAAGGACACCAGAAACAAAATTGTAGACCTGCACCAGGCTGGGAAGACTGAATCTGCAATAGGCATGCAGCTTGGTGTGAAGAAATCAACTGTGGGAGCAATAATTAGAAAATGGAAGATATACAAGACCACCGATAATCTCCCTCGATCAGGGGCTCCACACAAGATCTCACCCCGTGGGGTCAAAATGATCACAAGAAAGTTGAACAAAAATCCCAGAACCACATGGGGGGGACCTAGTGAATGACCTGCAGAAAGCTGGGACCAACGTAACCATGGCTACCATCAGTAACACACTACGCCGCCAGGGACTCAGATCCTGCAGTGCCAGATGTGTCCCTCTGCTTAAGCCAGTATATATCCGGGCCCGTCTGAAGTTTGCTAGAGAGCATTTGGATGTTACAGAAGAGTATTGGGAGAATGTCATATGGTCAGATGAAACCAAAGTAGAACTGTTTGGTAGAAACACAACCCATCGTGTTTGGAGGAGAGTGAATGCTGAGTTGCATCCAAAGAATACCATACCTACTGTGAAGCATGGGGGTGGCAACATTATGCTTTGGGGCTGTTTCTCTGCAAAGGGACCAGGATGACTGATTCAAGTACATGAAAGAATGAATGGGGCCATGTATTGATTGATTTTGAGTGCAAACCTCCTTCCATCAGCAAGGGCATTGAAGATGAAACCTGGCTGGGTCTTTCAGCATGACAATGATCCCAAGCACACCGCCAGGGCAACAGAGGAGTGGCTTCATAAGAAGCATTTCAAGGTCCTGGAGTGGCCTAGCCAGTCTCCAGATCTCAACCCCATAGAAAACCTTTGGAGGGAGTCTGTGTTGCTCAGCGACAGCCCCAAAACATCACTGCTCTAGAGGAGATCTGCAAGGAGGAATGGACCCACATACCAGAACAGCGTGTACCTTGTGAAGATTTACAGAAAATGTTTGACCTCTGTCATTGCCAACAAAGGATGTATAACAAAGTATTGAGATGAACTTTTGTTATTGACCAAATACTTATTTTCCACCATAATTTGCAAATAAATTCTTGAAAAATCAGACAATGTGATATTCTGGACTTGTTTTCTCATTTTGTCTCTCATAGTTGAGATCTATCTATGATGTCAATTACAGGCCTCTCTCATCTTTTTAAGTGGGAGAACTTGCACAATTGGTGGCTGACTAAATACTTTTTTTCCCCACTGTATATTATATGGCCTCTTTCACATGTACAGTATTGTCAGTATTTTTGCATCAGTATTTGTAAGCCAAAACTAGGAGTGAGTCCAAAACAAAGAAGAGGCAGAAATATTTTTATTATACCTTTTTTCTGTAAGTTCCATTCCTAGTTTTGGCTTACAAATACTGGCCAAATACTGATACAAAATACTGACCGTGTGAAACAGGCCTATTAGCTCTACCCACCAAAAGCCTTAAGCCTCATTCACACCTCAGTGTTTTGGTCAGTGATTTCCATCAGTGAGTGTAAGCCAAAACCAGGACTGGAGCCTATAGAGACATAAAGTATAACAGAAAGATCTGCTCCTGTTCTGTGTTTAGAGCCGCACAAGGTTTTGGCTCGAAATCACTGATGAAATCACTGACCAAACACTGACGTGTGAATGAGGCATTTGGGCACAGTTATACATTATGCCTGCATTACTGCTACTGTGCAGTTTTGCCACACTTTTCTTACATTGTGCTAAAACACTGTGGTTTTGTTGTAATTGCTGAAAACCACAGCAGAAAAATGCACAATGAAAAAAAAACAATAGGGCTGCAATGTGCACAGCATGCCTTACACTAATCAATTATTATTACCATTGCTTAGGCCTCTTTCACACATGCTTTGCCTGAATCCGGCTTGAAGTTCCGTTTTTCCGGATCCGGAAAAACAGACAAAAACGGAAGCACAATTAATCCGGATCCATAATACGGATCCGTTGAAATACCGGATCCGTTTACTGCGTTTTTATCCAGAAAAACGGATCCGGTATTTAATTGTTTAATCGAATAAAAGAATAAAAAAGAACTAAACAAAAGAAGTTCACATGTAAATGTGCATTTAAAATAATAGTAAAGTAAAGAAAAGAAGAAAAAGCAATATAACATGCAAATGTCAATTTTTACATACATTATTAACAGAAAAGAAGTACTGAAAAGAGGCAATGTCATATGTAAATTGTAAAATACAAGAAAATAAAATAATTACAATGATATGCTAATGATACAGTGGGTATAAAATAGTAATGGTCACATACCTTTCAGAGCTTGCCAAGATGTTGCCAGACCACATTCAGTTTGGATTTCAGGCTTTAATTCTAGTATCATGCTGGAGAAGACGCCTTCGAGCCAGACGCCGCCGTTGTTTTTGGATCCATCCTATTACTTCTGACCGTGTGAGAAGGGGTGCTTCTGAGGTGCTGTTTCCAGAATTGCGGAACTATCCAGAAAAGTTTTTCAATTACTTCCGGATGACCGTATCCAGCTTTGATGAACTCCTGCAAAGGGTGCGTCATCGCATTGAGAGACAGGACACCAGGTTCCGTCGAAGCATCTGTGCGGCAGAAAGATTAATGGTGACATTAAGGTAATCATAATTATTTTAAATGTACTATTTTTTCTACTGTTTATATTTAATAGGTATAGTGTATATAGTTGTTAACAATAGTTTTTTTATTTATTTTATTTATTTTCCTATAGGTATCTTGCAACTGGAGAAACTTTCATGTCTCTCCATTACCAGTTCCGTCTTGGAATATCTACACTTTCCTGCATCATCCAAGATACCTGCATTGCTTTGTGGGAACTATTGCATATGGAATTTATTCCTCATCCGACTTGTCAACATTAGATAGAGATTTCAGAAAAATTTTGGGAAGTTTGCCAGTTTCCTAACTGTCTTGGGGCAGTGGATGGGAAACATATTCGTATTATCAAGCCACATGGTTCCGAGTATTTTAATTACAAAAAATATTTCTCAATCATCTTAATGGCCATTGCAGATGTCCAGTATAGATTTGTGGCAATAGATGTTGGTGGTTATGGGAGAACCAACGATTCCATGGTATTTAAACATTCGGACATGGGCAGAAGAGTCTACAATAATGATTTTGATTTTCCATCTCCACAACCTCTACCAGGGTCTGATTCAACCCCCATGCCCTTTGTATTGGTTGGTGACGAAGCATTTCAAATGTGTCCCAATTTAATAAAGCCATACTGTAGCCGTGGACTGAGTAGGCAAAAATGCATTTTTAATTACAGGCTTACTCGTGCTCGCAGAATGGTTGAATGCGCTTTTGGTATACTAGTGTCAAAATGGAGGGTATTTACCAAACCCATTCAACTAAAAATTGAGACTGTGGATGAGGTTGTAAAGGCATGCGTTGTCCTACACAACTACCTTCTGCAAAAGGAACCACTTCACATGGATCAAATGACAGAAGACAGCAATTTGCCCAGTTTTGAAAATTTTGGCATAAGGGGAACTGTTGCAAGGATGCGAGACTCCTTTGCATTGAATTTTTCATGTCACCTGAAGGAAGAATTGACTGGCAGGACCAAATGGTGTAAATTAACCATGTAGTTTATCGGACTTATAATTGATATGTACTTATATACTTTCTTTCTTGTTATATACTTTCATTTGTGTATTTTGTTAAGATTTTTGTAGAGTTATGTTATATGCATGCCTATTAAAACATTTTTTTAATTTTTTTAATTTTTTTGTTTAATTATAATAACAATTGAGTCACTCTCGCACTGTTGCCATATTATTTAGGGCCTTCAACACACTACACCAGTTATTCCTATTAATCTCTCCATGGTAGAAGAGCGACCGATAATTTGGTCGCTTTTCCACCGGTGACAGATTATTTCTGGCCTCACTTTTCTCACACTACACGTGTTATTCCTATTAAATTCTCTCTACGGTAGAAGAGTGACCGATAATTTGGTCGCTTTTCCACCAGTGACAGATTATTTCTGGCCTCACTTACACAATCTGTAGCCCCCAGTTCAAAGGGCAAATAAGGGCTGCAGGTTGTGGTAATACATGTTTGATGCTAGGAGTAGTAGAGGGTACGTACTACTACTCCTAGCATCCAACAAGTAGAAACACAATCTGTAGCCCCCATTTCACGGGATAAAGGGCTGCAGGTGGGGTTAAAACATGTTGGATTCTAGGAGTAGTAGTACATATCCTATACTACTACTAGAATGCGACATGTTATGCACGTGCAGCCAGAAAAAAAAAGCATTCGGCCTGCATGATATAGCAGTACATGTAGGATGTTAAGAGTAGTAGTACCATGTACTACTACTCCTAGCATCCTACATGAACAATAATAATAACAATATAAAAAATAAAAAAAATAACACATATATACATATAAATATATACACATATACATACATATACATACATATATATATACATATATACATACATATATATACACACATATATACACACATATATATATTATTTATTTATAAAAAAAAAATTGCATACTTAAATCATTGGTGGTTTAGTGGTTATTTATTTTTTACATTGGTGTGTCAGTAGGCGTTGGTGGTACAGTGGTTGTAGTAAAAATAAAAACTCTATACTCACCTTTGGGATGCTGTCTGTGGCCGCTTCAGCTTGAACCTGAGGTTCAAGTGGCGTCCAGCTCCGTACACAGGAGGATGGAAACTAGCTCCTCCTTATGTACGGGCGCAGGAGCACACGGAATTCTGGATCCGTCACTGCGGTAAATTCCGGAAAAGGATTAACCGGATCCAGTAGTAATACATGTCTATGGCAATTAATACCGGATCCGGTTATTTTTAAACTGATCCGGAATTTGAGTCAGAGAAAAATCCGCAGCAAGCTGTGGTATTTTCTCCGGCCACATACCGTAATACTGACTGAACGGAGGACATCCTCATGCAAACTGAACAGATTACTGTCTATTCAGAATGCATTAGGATCAAACTGATTCGTTTTTCTCTGGTATTGAGCCACTCTGACGGAACTCAATACCGGAGAATCAAAACGCTAGTGTGAAAGTAGCCTTAGACACAAGGCAGGGGCTTCAGTCCAAGTGCCTACGGCATCATAAGCTGTAAATACGGCACTGCCAGAGACAATATCCTCTATGTACGCAACTTCTTAGAAGACGTACGCATGAGCGTACAAATAGTGTATGAATCCTCAGCGTACTATTGTCTACGCGATTACGTAATATGCAGGCACGCACGACGAGAGGTCGCGGCGTGCACTCCTCAGAGGCAGAGCGAATATTCGAAAATGGCATCCAGGTGATCCTCATCAGTTATCTCTGGAGAGCTGAAATTCCTTATCCGGCTGATGGGCAGGGAGGATTACGATGGCACACACCGCCATCCAAACCAGCATAAGAAGGAGGTGATCCAGCAGGTGATCCAAGGCCTGCGCCATCGTTTCTACACCGTGCGGACCGTGGGCCAGATCCAGCGGAAATGGTCAGATCTGAAATTCAAATGCCCAGAGCGGTTTAATGAGATCCACGCAGAGATACGGCAGGGTGAGTAACAAAATATTTGATAAGTAAAAACATGTCAAAAAATTAGTGTACTGTATTGTATATATACCAGCAGTCACTGCGAATAATGAAAAAAGTATAGAAGGACAACGTGGTCGTGCGTAGTGCGCTGCAGTAATTTTGTTTCATGCTAGGCAATGCCTCTAACTCTCGACCCAAACAACTTAAGTGACGGTATTCTAGTCATTATTGTTAATGGTGCTGGCCGTTCTCCCGTTTGTGTCAGGCAAATGCACTAGTTAGAAAGAAAGTACCCTTAGATATATGCCCCTTCATAGTTAGCGCTTCCTCCTCCTACACACAGACTCAAAGACGTGCCCATTCTGCAGCTACTGTCGGTGGGCGATATCCAAAGTATTCCTACCGCACCGTGTTAACGATATAAAGAAAGTTATTGCGACGATAACATTATCTATTGCCATAAATACCTTTTTAGAAGAAAAAAATATGTGGCCCCCCTCTCACACCCATAATATCTTAATAGTAGTATGTGTTAGTATTAAAAAGAGTCATCATCTAACAATTGTGTACCTTTTTATGTTGCAGAGCACCGTCAACGACGGCATCACCACCATCGAGGCAGGACGGCCCCTGAAGTACCTGCAGCCTCTAGTAAGTGTAAAACATATTTAATTTATTTTTCATCCAAACTACGTGGGAGTGCAGCTGCAGTAAGAGCACTAGTGGTTAGGAACGGGATCCTCCAGCCCCAAACTATTCCCATGTAGCTACAACTGTTCATTAGAGTACAATGTAAGGCTACTTCTACACTAGCGGCAGCCCGGATCCAGCAGGTAAAGGGTCCCTCCGGATCCAGATTCGCGGCCCGCCCCCATTACAGTGAATTTGGGCCGGAGCGCAGTTCCGGCCCCACACGTGTACCTGCGGCAGCGTGGATCCGGAGGGACCCTTCACCCATCCACTCCACCCTTGCCATCCACTCCACTACCTCATCTACTTTCTCCTCCACTACAATTTTGCGCCTCGGTGGGTTAGCCTGGTGGAACAACGGCCAAGTATTTCGAATACTACTAGTAGATGCTCCGGCTACAGGTCTTTTGGCACTGCTGCTCTATGCCACCTTCTCCTTTATTTAAAGCTCATAGTCTGGCTGGAACTGGACCCCTTTTGCTTATCGATTCCAGACATTTTTCAATTCACTCTGTGGCCCTGCAGCTGGTCTTTGTCCCTGTATCTCACTGTCTCTCCCTTCCTGCTTGATTAAATACCAGCCCTAAACTGGCCCTGCAATTGCCCTGCAGTATCCCTGATATGTGTAATATGGATTCCCAGAGCTATTATATCAAATTTTCACAAAACAGGTCTCAAAACTTCACACACAGTGCTTCTGCTCGTCTCAGCAGTGGCAGCAGAAGTGATGCGTCACTGGCTTACCGAGCTTGAGCCAATCAGAGCAAGCCCTGCCCACTAAGTCAGGTGAACTTGGCGATAAGACAGCACTCTTTAAAGTAGCCTTACTTTTTCTCCATTGGCGGTGGTGCCTGCAGTGTTAGGCTCCAGTCTGCTGAGCCCCCGAGTACATGGTAAAAGTGAATAAACCGCGGCACTCTTTGATTCCAAATTTTCAACTTTTAATCCATCAAATCAAAGCGACGTTTGACCAGCAGGCTTGAAAAAGACCAATGCTGGTCGAAACGTCGCTTTGATTTGATGGATTAAAAGTTGAAAATTTGGAATCAAAGAGTGCAGCGGTTTCTTCACTTTTACCACTAGGTCAGGTGACCGATTTCTTCCCGGGCTTTTGCGCACGATAAACGAACTAACAGTAAAAGTTCGCTAATGAATTGAATTCGTACGCAACAGTGTATACAGTAACTTATACGTAGCAATAGTGTATAATTTATAGGACAAACTACGTAGCGAATGCGTACAGAGCCGAAGCGAATCACCTAATATTCGGATTTGCTTCGCAGCTAAAAATTCCCAAGATTCGATACGAATCAACGAATCGATTCGCTCATCTCTACCAGCCTCACAAAAGTCTCCATAGTGTCAGTTTCATAATTGTCTCCACGGTGCCAAGCTGATGGTTAATTATAGAACATCAGCCTGTATGCTTCTCCACTACAAGGAACCAGGCTTCAGGTCTATCCATAGCTGCTGCATGTAACTTCCTCTTCCTGTACATATCTTTTTTCATGAAAGTTTAGCACAGGAGAAGTATGCCTGTGTGGCATCGAGGGCTCTGTTGTCGATTGCAGTTCCTGGCACAGGGCTTAGTATAGGAATGGCATGTCTAACATAATGCCATCCAAAGCCAGGGAAGAGCAGTATTTCAGGCAAAGATATCGATCACTCACCTAATGGTTTCTACACCCATCCATGGCAGTACTTTTATCAGACTGTGCTTTGATCTATTTTCCAAAGTTACTAAATGATGTAAAATAAATAAATCTAAATGCAATCACAAACACTTTATCAATGGATGCATATCTTTTTGGCCTTTTGTAGGGGCAGTGACCAAAACATGTTGGTACACTACAGCTTTAATAAAATTCTGTAGTCACAGTTCATGTATCTGCTTACAGATGACCTTTATGTAAAAAGAGAACGTCTATTTATATCCACTCTTTCTTCACCATTTATGCATACAATCCACTGTGATAGCTATTTCTTATTGCTAAATCTTATTTGCAATGCTGCATGAAGCCATCACCTTAAAATTATCGTCTTTCACCCTAAGCCTGTATCAGAATGATTGTTTCTTTAGTTGCATGTGTTTGCTCACATCGAATGTGCCATGATAAGAGCAATGCACAACCTTCTATGGATATAAGGCTACTTTCACACTAGCGTTTTTAAATTCCGGTATTGAGTTCCGTTATAGGGGCTCAATACTGGAAAAAAACGCTTCAGTTTTGTCCCCATTCATTGTCAATGGGGACAAAACTGAACTGAAGACAACGGAATGCTCCTGAAAGCATTCCGTTCCGTCTTCAGACTGGAGAACAAACCGCAGCATGCTGTGGTTTGCTCTCCGGTCCAGGTATCCGCACCAAGACGGATCCGGAATGACCCCCAATGCAAGTCAATGGGGACGGATCTGTTTGGTGTGGACACACCAGTAATCCGGATCTGTCCTCCATTGATTTGCAATGGGGGGTCATTCCGGATCCGGCTACATACATAGATACATACATACAAACATACAGACATACATACTCACATACTCCAGGGATGCCGGCAGCATGTCTTCACGTGCCTCCTGCGCGCAGCTATGACGTTTCCCCACTGCGTCCAGCAGAGGGCGCTGTGGGGAATCGTCATCACTGCGCGCAGGAGGCGCGTGAAGACGTTCTGCCGGCGTCCCTGGAGTATGTGAGTATGTATGTATGTATGTATGTCTGTATGTTTGTATGTATGTCTGTGTCTTGTTTCAATGTGTGTCATGTGTGGGGCCGGAGCGCTGCTCCGGCTCCACACATGTATCAGCGTTAGCACGGATCCGTTGGCACCCTTTAGGTGCCGGATCCGTGCTAACGCTAGTGTGAAAGAGGCCTAAGAACACATTTATTTGAAGCTATATTGTGTAGCTGTCACTTCCTGATTTCATGCCAGGTGTGACTCTGACAGGATGCTTTGTGTAGCAGAAGAGAAAATAGTATATGCATTATCTTCAATGGATTGCTTTAGACATATTGTATTACTAAAGTTTCAGGCATGAAAAATATCATTTATTTAGATTTGCAAATATAAGAATTTAATTTACAGGCTCAATTACTTTCAGGAATCTGAATTTCAAACATAGTACAGACAGTTATTACTGTAAAGACATATGTCCATCAAGTTCAGCCAAGGAAGGGGAGTGGATGTAGCCCAGTATGGATCACTTTTGTACTACCATCTCACTTTGCTCTGCTTTTGAACATAGGACACATATAAACAAACCTGCTGATGAGGTTATGTTCACACAAGCAAAATCTTTGACCAATTCAGCAGTGCAAAATGCCATCAACAGCTTCCTATTGACTTCAATGTAAAAAATGTAAAAAACTTAATTATGTTCAGCAGATAATTTGAAAAACTCTTGAGAATTGACATGTTGCTTCTTTGAAGCAAATTTGATGGGTGGTTTCTATAGTCAAGGGAAAGGTTTAAAATACATTTATGAGAAGGTGTATCGGGAGTGTATTCAGTAGTAGGAGAGTTTTCAGCAGATGGTTCTACTACTGATCTGCCATGTGAACATACCCATAATTTTAGGGCATGCTGTGGATTTCAAAATATATGCTATGTATTTGTTGCAGAACATGCAGTTACCCTTCACTGACTGCTGAGAAGATAACAGAAATAATCTCCTGGTGAATGTAGCATGCAGACCATAGGCCATGTTCACATAGAGCAGATGTGAAATAGATTTTCTTTGTGGATTCTGTACTGATAAAACACAGCAAACTCGAATGCAATGCAAGTGGAAATGGAAAATACATACCTTTAAAGTCTCTAACATACTCAGTTCTTGTGCTAAATAATTTTGCGGTCAAATGTTGAAGCAATTTCATTGAAGATTTTTCCATAAATGCTGTGTGAAAATAGCAGGCTAAGAACTCTTCACATGTTGGTGAATCGCAGAAGTGTACTATCCGTGTTCTCCATGGACCGTGCATGGATCCATTGACTTTAACCCTTAGACTCCCAGCGCCGTACATGTATGGCGCTGGGGCGATGCGGGCAAATGGCGCCCGCTCGCAAGTGCGGCGGGCGTCATAGCCGGCAAGTCTCTGCTGTTTCTAACAGCAGAGACTTGCCGCTACTTACCCGATTGCCGGCGTCTTGCTGGGCCTTTAGATGCCGTGATCACACGTGATCACGGCATCTAGTTGCGTCTTTATCCGGAAGCGTATGCTTCCGGGTGGTGTACAGACACCCCATGTGGCCAATCGGGGTGTCTGTACACGATCTAAAAAGCAGTAAACCTCGCTGATGACGTTTATAGCTTTCAAAGTGCAATTCTTATTCTGGCCATTAGATGGCAGGCCAGGATAAGAAATGAGCAATTCTCGGATTTATCTCAAGCTAGTAAATCCCTGATTGCTCATAAAGAAAAAAAAACACAATATATCAGCTCATATTTGAGCTGTAAAATAAGCACAAATTTTTTTAAAAAAAGTTAAAAAATATATAAAAAATAAAAAATATATAAAAGTTTAAATCACCCCCCTTTCCATATAAGTAAAAAATAATACCTAAATATCAATAAATATAGACATCATGGGTATCACCGTGACTGAAAACTCCTGTACTTTTAAAATATAAAAAAAAAATTCCAATACGGCGAATTGTGTGGCGGAAAAAAGCGTCCAAATTTTGATTTGCCGTTTTTTGTCGCTTTTTTTTTTCTAAAAAAAATTAAATAAAAAGTGATCAAAAAGTCATACACACCGCAGAATGGTATCAATAAAAACTTCAGATCGCCCCGCAAAAAATGAGCCCCCATACAGCTCCGTACACATAAATACCAAAAAGTTATAGGGGTTAAGATATGACAAGGAAAAAAAAAAGGTCAACTTTTTAATTATTTTATCACTATCAAAACGCAGGAAAAACTATACATATTAGGTATTGACGGATTCGTACTGACCAGTAGAATGAAAGTAACTGGTCAGTTTTAATGAACATTGAACGCTGTAAATAAGAAACCCGTAGAACTGTAGCAGAATAGCGTTTTTTTGCAATTTCACCCGATTTGGAATTTTTTTCGCGCTTCCCACCAGTCCCACAAAAAACAAGCCCTCATACAGCTATGTGAACAGAAAAATAAAACAGTTATGGCTGTTTGGAGGCAGGGAGCGCAAAACTAAAATGCATAACCGAAAAAACCTCCGGGACTGAAAGGGTTAATGTGCTTATTCACACTTCAGTGGATGTCAATAAAAAACAACATGGCAGACATGTACTGCTTTGCACACTACTCCCAGTGAAGTCTGTAGCATCCACTTTTTGTCAGTGGTTTTCATTGACCATTTGCAGGAGATGCTCTGGACATCCCTTTTCACCCATTTGCAAAAAAAGAGACAAATAGACCAAATACATCTATATATATCTTTTCACAGACATTGTCACTCATGAAACACCATCTTGACATACACTCACCGGCCACTTTATTAGGTACACCATGCTAGTAACGGGTTGGACCCCCTTTTGCCTTCAGAACTGCCTCAATTCTTCGTGGCATAGATTCAACAAGGTGCTGGAAGCATTCCTCAGAGATTTTGGTCCATATTGACATGATGGCATCACACAGTTGCCGCAGATTTGTCGGCTGCACATCCATGATGCGAATCTCCCGTTCCACCACATCCCAAAGATGCTCTATTGGATTGAGATCTGATGACTGTGGAGGCCATTGAGTACAGTGAACTCATTGTCATGTTCAAGAAACCAGTCTGAGATGATTCCAGCTTTATGACATGGCGCATTATCCTGCTGAAAGTAGCCATCAGATGTTGGGTACATTGTGGTCATAAAGGGATGGACATTGTCAGCAACAATACTCAGGTAGGCTGTGGCGTTGCAACGATGCTCAATTGGTACCAAGGGGCCCAAAGAGTGCCAAGTAAATATTCCCCACACCATGACACCACCACCACCAGCTTGAACCGTTGATACAAGGCAGGATGGATCCATGCTTTCATGTTGTTGACGCCAAATTCTGACCCTACCATCCGAATGTCGCAGCAGAAATCGAGACTCATCAGACCAGGCAACGTTTTTCCAATCTTCTACTGTCCAATTTCGATGAGCTTGTGCAAATTGTAGCCTCAGTTTCCTGTTCTTAGCTGAAAGGAGTGGCACCCGGTGTGGTCTTCTGCTGCTGTAGCCCATCTGCCTCAAAGTTCGACGTACTGTGCGTTCAGAGATGCTCTTCTGCCTACCTTGGTTGTAACGGGTGGCAATTTGAGTCACTGTTGCCTTTCTATCAGCTCGAACCAGTCTGCCCATTCTCCTCTGACCTCTAGCATCAACAAGGCATTTCCGCCCACAGAACTGCCGCTCACTGGATGTTTTTTCTTTTTCGGACCATTCTCTGTAAACCCTAGAGATGGTTGTGCGTGAAAATCCCAGTAGATCAGCAGTTTCTGAAATACTCAGACCAGCCCTTCTGGCACCAACAACCATGTCACGTTCAAAGGCACTCAAATCACCTTTCTTCCCCATACTGATGCTCGGTTTGAACTGCAGGAGATTGTCTTGACCATGTCTACATGCCTAAATGCACTGAGTTGCCGCCATGTGATTGGCTGATTAGAAATTAAGTGTTAACGATCAGTTGGACAGGTGTACCTAATAAAGTGGCCGGTGAGTGTAGATATCATCACTGACATAGATGTGTGAAAGAGACCTTAGGTTAGGTCTACGTTAGCACAAGTACACTACGGATTTTCTGCCATGGAATTATGTCCTGAAAATCTGCAACATTTACAGTAGCAGCAAAGTAGATTTTATGAAAACTCATCTACATGCTCATGAGCATTTTCTGCAAAATCCACACAAAATAAATTGACCTGTGGTGCTGTGTCATAATGGTATTTTTTTAGTTATTCTTATTGTTTTTTTCCTTTAATTACTACTTGCTGGTATACCTTTTAACTATTAGCCTTTTAATCTAGTGTTATCCCTTGTAATGTAGTCAGCTAGTTAGGAGTGTAGCCTTTACAGAACAATGGGGTCCTGTATATACTATACTAACTAGCTGACTTCATTACAAGGAATAACACTACATTAAAAGTAATGATTTCACTGGACATGAAATGCGAGGGGCTGGATAGGAGGGGTCATTGAGGTAGAAGGTATAAAGTACTATGTATATAACAAAGAAATTCAGCTCCTCTGATGGTAACAATTGAGTAAGATGGTGTTGTGTGACTACATCTCTCAGTATTACTATGGAGAATCGGCCAGGTACCATATTGGTAGCTTAGTGATGGGAACTCCTCCATTTGTCCTCTATTGAGGTTGACTGTGAAGTATTTTCACTCTATATATGATCTGTTTTATGTGATTTGATTGTATCTTATGTATTTTATCCTTTCTTAGAAAAATCTTTATTCATTTAACCTGCTTAAGCCTATTTTATACTTGAATATGTGAATTCATGATAAAATGTGGTGTCAGAAGTGGGATTTGAATAATAAATACACTTTTTGATGTGATACAAAGAGAGGATAGTAATTGATCCCAGTGACTCCAGATGGGACCCAGGGTATTTGCAAGGAAACAGGAGGGTGATAATCTGCAGGCAGATTATTGCACATGAGTGGGGCTGTAGTAGAGCCAAGCAGGTTTCTGTGGTGTTGCAGAACTGAGAATGTTTCTGTTGAGTTGTAGAACCAAGGGTTCTGTTGAGTTGTAGAACTGGGTTCTGTTGAGTTTTAGAACCAAAGGTTCTGTTGAATTGTAAAACCAAGCAGGGTTCTGTTTAGCAAAAATAAATTTTTAGTAACAGTCTGTAGAACTGAGAAGGTTGGTTCTGCTGAGGAGAATTAACTGAACTTGTGCAAAATGTTTAGAAATGAACTGATTAAGCCTTTGTTACATAGTAACATAGTTTATAAGGCCGAAAAAGAAATCTGTCCCTCCAGTTCAGCCTGTTTTCCTACAAGTTGATCCAGAGGAAGGCAAAAAAAACCCTGTGAGGTAGAAGCTAATTTTCCCCACTTTAGGGAAACAAATTCCTTCCCGACTCCAATCAGGCAATCGGAATTACTCCCTGGATCAACGACCCATCTCTAGTAACTATAACCTGTAATATTATTACACTCCAGAAATACATCCAGGCCTCTCTTGAACTCTTTTAGTGAACTTACCATCACCACCTCCTCAGGCAGAGAGTTCCATAGTCTTACTGCTCTTACCATAAAGAATCCTCTTCTATGTTTGTGTACTAATTTAAGGTATTCACTTCTTACATTTAACCTAAATAGCACAATATATTGTATACATTAAACAAATCCCTCCGAAGGATTTTTTTTTTTTTAGTGTGCAATGATTATCATATATTTTGCCCGCTGCCATTGTTTACCACAAGTCTTTATGCCGTATGCTATGAGTTAGGTACAGTACACTTGGTGTCAGTATACAGTGCTAGTGTAGTGTTCATGGGCGTAGCTATAGGGGGTGCAGAGGTAGCAGTCGCTACCGGGCCCAGGAGCCTAAAGTGGCCCAAAGACACTTGTGCCACATAAGAAAACACACTAAGCAATGATGGACGGGGGGCCCAAGCTGAACTCTTGCACCAGGGCCCATGAGCCTTTAGCTACGCCCCTGCTAGTATTATATTAGTTATATGCAAAATAGCACACACCAACCACAGTATTATGCATAGATAATAATACAATTTTAACAGTCCCATTACATGTTACAAATGTACATAATACAATTCAGGGTGTCAGTATATACCTCAATTTTACCATGACATTTAATATTCCTTAATGATTATCCAATCTGTGTATCTAATCCTATCATGTGTGATACTGTCTGCAGAGCTATGTATCTAATCTTATTCTGGGTGACAGTGTCTGCTAAGCTGCGTATCTAATCCTATCATGTGTGATACTGTCTGCTAAGATGGGTATCTAATCCTATCATGTGTGATACTGTCTGCTGAACTGTGTATCTAATCCTATTCTGGGTGACAGTGTCTGCTAAACTACGTATCTAATCCTATCATGTGTGAAACTGTCTGCTGAGCTGTGTATCTAATCATATCATGTGTGATACTGTGTGCTAAGATGGGTATCTAATCCTATCATGTGTGAAACTGTCTGCTGAGCTGTGTATCTAATCATATCATGTGTGATCCTGTCTGCTAAGATGGGTATCTAATCCTATCATGTGTGATACTGTCTTCTGAACTGTGTATCTAATCCTATTCTGGGTGACAGTGTCTGCTAAACTACGTATCTAATCCTATCATATGTGATACTGTCTGCTTAGCTGCGTATCTAATCCCACCTTGTGTGATACTGTCTGCTAAGATGGGTATCTAATTCTATTCTGGGTGATACTGCTACATATCTGTGTATCTAATCCTATCATGTGTGATACTGCCTGCTGAACTGTGTATCTAATCCTATCATGTGTGATGCTGTCTGCTAAGATGGGTATCTAATCCTATCTTGTGTGATACTGTCTGCTGAACTGTGTATCTAATCCTATTCTGGGCGACAGCATCTGCTAAACTGTGTATCTAATCCTATCATGTGTGATACTGTTTGCAGAGTTGTGTATCTATTCCTATCATGTGTGATACTATCTGCAGAGTTGCGTATCTAAGCCTATTGTGTATGATACTGCCTGCTAAATTGTGTATCTAATCCTATCATGTGTGATACTGTCTGCTAAACTGCGTATCTAATCCTATCGTGTGATACTGTTTGCAGAGTTGTGTATCTAATCCTATCATGTGTGATACTGTCTGCTGAACTCTGTATCTAATCCTATTCTGGATGACAGCATCTGCTAAGATGGGTATCTAATCCTATCATGTGTGATACTGCCTGCTGAACTGTGTATCTAATCCTACCTTGTGTGATACTGTCTTCTGAGCCACCGTATCTAGTGATATGCTGAGCTGTGTATCTATTCCTATTAGGTGTTATACTGTCTTCTGAGCTGTGTATCTAATCCTATCATGTGAGATACTGTCTTCTGAACTGTGTATCTATTCCTATTATGTGTGATACTGTCTATGAAGCGATTAGATGTATGTGTATAGAGTGTGATACTGTCTGCTGAGCTGTGTATCTAATTCTATTAGGTGTGATACTGTCTGCTGAGCTGTGTATCTAATCCTACCTTGTGTGATAGTTTTCTGCTGACCTGTGTATCTAATTCTATTAGGTGTGATACT
Organism: Rhinella marina; assembly: GCA_900303285.1. Taxonomy (NCBI): domain Eukaryota; kingdom Metazoa; phylum Chordata; class Amphibia; order Anura; family Bufonidae; genus Rhinella; species Rhinella marina. The sequence goes on from ONZH01017156.1 coordinate 65,305, forward strand.
GTCTTGAAGCTATTGTTGTATTTTTATAGAGTGTGATACAGATAGAGATAAGGAGCTTTCCTTTGTGTAAATACTGTACACTCAGCCACTGCTCAGATAAGAGAAGTGGGGGAGGTGCTCATGTATTTCAGTCCTTGTATTTCCCTGTCTTGTGGATGAGGCCTGATTAGCCGGTTAAGTAAGGCTACTTTCACACTAGCGTTTTTTAAATTCCGGTATTGAGTTCCGTCATAGGGGCTCAATACCTGAAAAAAACGCTTCCGTTTTGTCCCCATTCATTGTGAGTTGCGGCAGCACGGATTTAATTTCCCAGGGTTTCCTGTCTCTCTCTTTCTTAAAATTCGCTCTAGAGAGGAAGGTTTTTATGGCAGAACAGATTGGGGCAGGAAATCAGATGGAGGGAGAAATAAGAAGTTCCTTGCTGGGTGTAGGGGTTTTAGGCCCCATTCACACGACTGTATATTTGTGGGCCCACAAATATATGGGGGCCGCCCGGCGTGTGTTCTGCAGCGCTTGGAACACACGCTGTGCGGCCCCATTGAAAATGCCTATACTTGTCCGCGCGCACGGACAAGTATAGGACATGCTTCAAAAGAGCCACGGCACGGAGCTAGCACCACAGAGGTGAATGGGGCCGCATCTATTCCCGCATTTTTGCGGATAGATATGGCCCCATTCATACGGTCGTGTGAATGGGGCCTTAGGCAGTGCAGGAAAATAGGGTGATAGTTGTGGGAAGCAGAAACATTGTTTGCATTGAATATTTAGTTACAATTCTGGTATAATATGATTTTGTGCACTTAGAACGTTTGCATTTTGGATGAAGACCAGTGTCTCAGAAGAACTAAAGCCTTACATTTACACGTCTAGATGTGAACAATAGAGGAGGGACTGTATTTCCCTAATCAGGGACTAATCAAAGAACAGCAGGATACAATGGTGAATAGTCAGGTAATAAAGACACAGGGAATGGAGACTGGACCATTGACATAAGCAGCAAATATGAGGCCTGGACACTTAGATGATAGGACAGTTGTGAGAAGCTACAGTATAATGCTGAATGCTAATATACCAGGAGCCAAAGCCAGAAGTATAAATCCTTCCTTTATAGTTCTAAGGGTATTTTCACACTAGTGTTATTGTTTTCCCATATTGAGTTCTGTCATTGGGGCTCAATACCGGAATAAAACGCTTCAGTTTTGTCCCCAATCATTGTCAATGGGGACAAAACTGAACCGAAGAGAACGGAGGCTCCAAAATTCAGTTTAGTTGTGTCCGCAGGCCAGAGAGCAAACCGCAACATGTATTGTACTTTCCATCCTGGGGATCAGGAGCAAAACGTCATGACCCACAATGCAAGTCAATGGGGACAGATCCATTCTGTCTGACACAATAGAAACCGGATCCGTCCTCCACTAACTTTCAATGGAGTTAATGACGGATCAGTCCCAGCGATGTTACAGATAATACAACTGGATCTGTTCATAATGGATGCAGTAACGGAAGCGTTATTACTGAACCCTGCCGGATCCAGCAATAACGCCAGTGTGAAAGAAGCCTAATTCCTTTCCAATCCGTTTCTGTAGACAGGTCTGCTTCAAATCCTCATCCAGAAAACTTTGTGTATTTACCCTTAGTGCAGTCACATGACCAAATTTTTGGTCTGCATCCGATCCACATTTTTTGAGGACCCATTCATTTCAACAGGGGCAAAAAGATGTGGACAACACCATGTGCTGCCTACATCTGAATGTCTGCTCCATGGCCCCACCAATAACATAGAACCTGTTCTCTTCTTGTCTGATTTGCAGGGGAATTCTCCATTGACAATACAGGGTGGGCAATATATATTTATTGGCAATGCATGCAATATGAGGAGGGAGGTGGAAGGAGGATTGTATACTGGTACTACAGAATTATAAGGTCTGAAATAAGGGCAAGGACTAAGCAGGAGTTGATTGATGGGATATTTAAGTTCTGGGATGACGTCCTAACTGTACAACAATGCAACAATTACATTGATCATCTGTATAAAGTCCTTCTATTAGTGATAGAAAAGAAAGCCACTGGCATGTAACATTCTGTATCACTAAAGCTTTTCATGTTAGCCATGGAAGAGTAAAGGGCAGCCCTAGATCCAGGCTGTGGTTCTGGACTACAGCTGCCCGATGGTAATTCATTAGGATTGGGATATGTTGTAAATAAATGGTGCAATTGTTATTTTCTGCATTAAACCCATAATTAAAGTTTTTTCAAATTAGACCCTGGATCAGGAGTACTCTAGTATTTTTTCTAAAGGTCCACAGACCTGGGTCTGCCAAAATAATTTAAAAAATGTAAGGGGGACAAAACCAGTGGCACCAGTGCTCTGTGGAAAGGTTTTTTTTTTCCCTGAAAATAAGCTCCGCCTCAGGGACTGAAAACAATAAACATGTTTTGTGCTATATTTTCCATTAGCAACATGAATGGGCTTCTATAACTCAGGCTACTTTCACACTAGCGTTTTATAATTCCGGTATGGAGTTCCGTCATAGGGGCTCAATACCGGAATAAAACGCTTCAGTTTTGTCCCCATTCATTGTCAATGGGGACAAAACTGAACTGAAGACAACAGAGCGCTCCTAAAAGCATTCCGTTCCGTCTTCAGACCGGAGAGCAAAACGCAGCATGCTACGGTTTGCTCTCCGGTCCAGGCATCCGCACCAAGATGGATCCGTCATGACCCCCAATGAAAGTCAATGGGGACGGATCCGTTCAGTGTGACACAATGGTAAACGGATCCGTCACCTGCACACATACATACACACACACATACATACACATACATATACACATATATATACACATACATACTTACATGCTCCCGGCAGGTTTCCACAGTGCAGGAGGAGCAGGACGGCGCTCACATAGGACGATTCCAGCAGAGGGCGCTGTGGGGAATCGTCCTATGTGTGCGCCGTCCTGCTCCTTCTGCGCTGTGGAGACCTGCCGGGAGCATGTAAGTATGTATGTGTATTTGTATGTGTATATAACTGTGTGTGTGTCTGTGTGTATGTACTGTGTGACATGTGTGGGGAGGGAGCGCAGTTCTGGCCCCACACATGTCCCTGCAGCAGCACAGATCCGGGAGCACCCTTCACCTGCCGGATCCATGCTGCAGCTAATGTGAAAGTAGCCTTACTTAATTGGTAATCAGGCCTCATCCACAAGACAGGGAAATACAGGGACTGAAATACATGAGCACCTCCCCCACCTCTCTTATCTGAGCAGTGGCTGAGTGTACAGTATTTACACAAAGGAGAGCTCCTTATCTCTATCTGTATCACACTCTATAAAGATACAACAATAGCTTCAAGACAGTATCACACCTAATAGAGTTAGATACACAGGTCAGCAGAAAACTCACACAAGGTAGGATTAGATACACAGTTCAGCAGAGAGTATCACACCTAATAGAATTAGATACACAGCTCAGCAGACAGTATCACACTCTATACACATACATCTAATCGCTTCATAGACAGTATCACACATGATAGGAATAGATACACAGTTCAGCAGACAGTATCACACATGATAGGATTAGATACGCAGTTTAGCAGACACTGTCACCCAGAATAGGATTAGATACACAGTTCAGCAGACAGTATCACACATGATAGGAATAGATACACAGTTCAGCAGACAGTATCACACATGATAGGATTAGATACGCAGTTTAGCAGACACTGTCACCCAGAATAGGATTAGATACACAGTTCAGCAGACAGTATCACACAGGATAAGATTAGATACACAACTCTGCAAACTGTATCACACATGATAGGATTAGATACACAGCTTAGCAGACGCTGTCATCCAGAATAGGATTAGATAGAGTTCAGCAAACAGTATCACACATGATAGGATTAGATACGCAGTTTAGCAGACAGTATCACACATGATAGGATTAGATACACGGATATGCAGACAGTATCACACTTGATAGGATTAAATACACAACTCTGCAAACAGTATCACACATGATAGGATTAGATACGCAGTTTAGCAGACACTGTCACCCAGAATAGGATTAGATACACAGTTCAGCAGACAGTATCACACATGATAGGATTAGATACACAGTTCAGCAGACAGTATCACACATGATAGGATTAGATACGCAGTTTAGCAGACACTGTCACCCAGAATAGGATTAGATACACAATTCAGCAGACAGTATCACACAGGATAGGATTAGATACACAACTCTGCAAACTGTATCACAAATGATAGGATTAGATACACAGCTTAGCAGACGCTGTCACCCAGAATAGGATTAGATACAGAGTTCAGCAAACAGTATCACACATGATAGGATTAGATACGCAGTTTAGCAAACAGTATCACACATGATAGGATTAGATACACAGATACGCAGACAGTATCACACATGATAGGATTAGATACACAACTCTGCAAACAGTATCACACATGATAGGATTAGATACACAACTTATCAGACAGTATCATACACAATAGGTTTAGATACGCAACTCTGCAGATAGTATCACACATGAAAGGATTGGATACACAACTCTGCAAACTGTATCATACATAGTAACATAGTAACATAGTAACATACACTCACCGGCCACTTTATTAGGTACACCATGCTAGTAACGGGTTGGACCCCCTTTTGCCTTCAGAACTGCCTCAATTCTTCGTGGCATAGATTCAACAAGGTGCTGGAAGCATTCCTCAGAGATTTTGGTCCATATTGACATGATGGCATCACACAGTTGCCGCAGATTTGTCGGCTGCACATCCATGATGCGAATCTCCCGTTCCACCACATCCCAAAGATGCTCTATTGGATTGAGATCTGGTGACTGTGGAGGCCATTTGAGTACAGTGAACTCATTGTCATGTTCAAGAAACCAGTCTGAGATGATTCCAGCTTTATGACATGGCGCATTATCCTGCTGAAAGTAGCCATCAGATGTTGGGTACATTATGGTCATAAAGGGATGGACATGGTCAGCAACAATACTCAGGTAGGCTGTGGCGTTGCAACGATGCTCAATTGGTACCAAGGGGCCCAAAGAGTGCCAAGAAAATATTCCCCACACCATGACACCACCACCACCAGCTTGAACCGTTGATACAAGGCAGGATGGATCCATGCTTTCATGTTGTTGACGCCAAATTCTGACCCTACCATCCGAATGTCGCAGCAGAAATCGAGACTCATCAGACCAGGCAACGTTTTTCCAATCTTCTACTGTCCAATTTCGATGAGCTTGTGCAAATTGTAGCCTCAGTTTCCTGTTCTTAGCTGAAAGGAGTGGCACCCGGTGTGGTCTTCTGCTGCTGTAGCCCATCTGCCTCAAAGTTCGACGTACTGTGCGTTCAGAGATGCTCTTCTGCCTACCTTGGTTGTAACGGGTGGCAATTTGAGTCACTGTTGCCTTTCTATCAGCTCGAACCAGTCTGCCCATTCTCCTCTGACCTCTGGCATCAACAAGGCATTTCCGCCCACAGAACTGCCGCTCACTGGATGTTTTTTCTTTTTCGGACCATTCTCTGTAAACCCTAGAGATGGTTGTGCGTGAAAATCCCAGTAGATCAGCAGTTTCTGAAATACTCAGACCAGCCCTTCTGGCACCAACAACCATGCCACGTTCAAAGGCACTCAAATCACCTTTCTTCCCCATACTGATGCTCGGTTTGAACTGCAGGAGATTGTCTTGACCATGTCTACATGCCTAAATGCACTGAGTTGCCGCCATCTGATTGGCTGATTAGAAATTAAGTGTTAACGAGCAGTTGGACAGGTGTACCTAATAAAGTGGCCGGTGAGTGTAGTTTATAAGGCCGAAAAAAAGACATCTGTC
>ONZH01017157.1:0-50396 GCA_900303285.1 Rhinella marina
TGCTAAATTTTTAAGTTGGGGTCCTGCGTCGTCATTCGAACTCCATCCGGCTGTTGTCACCACCACACACGCTAGCCCAGGGGGCACTCCTCTGGCTCTTCCAGCTCAACCTCCTTCCCCTCCACCTACAGGCCCTCTCTCCAAACAATTTACCCGGGTAGGGGACGTATTAGATATTGTACTGATTTTTTTTGGTTCTTCTTTTAATTGCCTCCTGCAATAGACGGGAATCAACTGCTTGGGAAGCAGCTATGCTCACCACTTTACCACCAACAGCCACAGCAACTGATAAGAACAGATACTAAACTTGATGTCAGCCAACATTTCGACAATCGATAACCCGAAACGGGTCCGCCGTCGAGCCTGGCGTTCGGCCCCCCTGAACATTTCACATACTCTGACCGAGTCTGACCCTGGGGCCGCTCATGTACTGCCCACCTCAGTCTAACTCGGTCACTCTGTTGTCACTGCCATGCTGTGTCTGGCTAAATTTTTGGGTGGCTCACCTGCTACCTCATGTAACTTGGTCACTTGTTGGTGTCACCGCCATGCTGTGTCAGGCTTATGCCTGCATCGTGTGGCTGGGGATAGGAGAGCAGTGCCAGCATGGGCATGGGTGATGGACCTTCGTTGCACCTAGTTGGGTGCTTCCCTATATATTCCCACCATGCCAGCCATGGGTTGTACATTAACTAATAACAGAGAAAACAAATAAAATATTTTACAGAAGGGTCAACTACAGACACTCCTAAACAATTTTACATGAGGGAGTGTCTCCCCGTCTGCCATCGTGTTCGGTCAGGCTGTCAGTAGGTACACCACCTCTGTCGTCCGCAGAAGCGGGCACTATGAGGAAGGCCACGGCAAGAACATCCCCTTTTCAATTGAGAGCAAGTGTAGAATTGTAGGAGGATGACACTTTTCTTCCGCAGTGGATTCACCTTACCCTTTATCATTGCCAGACAACAGTTAGTGAAAAAGTAATTGGCAATGATGAAGAAAATGTAATGGTGCAGTAGACCGTCTGTGACGCAAAACCTATATATTCCCACCATGCCAGCCATGGGTTGTACATTAACTAATAACAGGGAAAACAAATAAAATATTTTACAGAAGGGTCAACTACAGACACTCCTAAACAATTTTTTAGGAGGGTCAACTTCGGACACTCCAAAACAAGTTTTTTGGAGGCTCGCCTACAGATATTTGACTGCTACCTCAATCTAACTTGGTCACTTGTTGGTGTCACTACGCTGTCACCATGATGTGTCAGGCTTATGCCTGCGTCGTGGGGAGGGGGATAGCACAGCAGTGCCAGCATGAGCAGTGGTGTCACCTGCAGGTGGTGATGGACCTTCGTTGCACCTAGTTGGGTGCTTCCCTAACATGTGATGGGTATTTGCCTCGCCTTTCTTGGTCTGGGTGAGCACAATTGCCATGAGGGTAACCACCAGGCTGTTGCCTGAGAATTTGGGGCATGCTGCCCCTGCTGTTTCCTGTCCATTTCCGTGGTGTTTCCATCATTTTCTGAGGTTTCCAGGTTTTCACCCAGCCTTCCCTAGGCAGAGCCTTGGTCCCCTGCAAAAATGCTCGAGTCTCCCATTGACTTCAATGGGGTTCGTTATTCGAAACGAGCACCCGAGCATCGGGAAAAGTTCGACTCGAATAACGAGCACCCAAGCATTTTAGTGCTCGCTCATCTCTATTGCTGACGAAACATCAAGGGCAGAAGCAGATTCTCTTTTACCCCTTCAGCCACCAAGGGTGGGGGTAATACAGCAGCCACCCGTCCTCAATAACTGGATGCCGTGTTCATCAGTGATCTGTGAGATTAGGCAGAGGGAGCTGCATCTGATTGGAGCCCCTGCAGTGAACAAATGCAAGCTTCCCAGGCCTGTCATGGTAAATCTGCCTTCTGAACTGTGCACGAGGCACATCTCAGCATGTAGAGTAATGGAGTCCCAGTCACCATAATAGATTTCTATAATGATGAATGGGAAAAGAGATTGAAAGATTCCAGGTTTTAGTCCTCTAACAGGGGTAAGTTGTCAAAAAGGTAAAAAGAAGTAAAAAAAAAATACAATATTAAAAGTTTGTTAAAAGTATTTAAAAGTGAAAATTTCCGTAACGGAAACAAACAAAAAAAAAATGATTTGCCATTTTTTGGTAATCTTATTCCCCCCAAAAATGTATTCATCCAGCAAAAAACAAGCCCTAATACAGCTCTGTGGATGAAAATAAAAAAAAGTTATGGCTGTCAAAAAAGTTTATTTTTTTTAAAATAGTAAAACAAAAAAAATATACAAATTTATTGTCACTGTAATTATATTAAGCCAAAGAATAAGGATGTCATGTCAGTTTTAGCACACAGTGAACACCATAATATTAAAACCCAAAAACCTTGTCAGAATTATTTGTTTTTCAATATTTTCCCCGTTTTCCAATACAAGATGTAAATTAAATGGTGAGATTAAAAATGCATCTTGTCCCACACAAAATATGCCCTCATATGGCTATATGGATGTAAAATGTAAACAGTTATGGCTATTGGAACATGAGGAGGAAAAAACAAAAATGCAAAAATCAAAATGGACCCTGTACTTTAAAGGGGGATTTCAAAGTTTGTTGGAGCCAATGTTGTAGATAGCAAAGTGCCTTCCAATTACTCTCATTTTATTGACTTACTACATATGGTATTTCACACATTCTCATAGGATGGATTCATGGGTAATGATAATATCCCTAGTGGTCTGGAGTAATTTAGGGGTTAATACCTGACTAAAGAGTTAATAGGAAAATGTGTGGTGCTTTATACAGTATATACTCACCGCTCACATTCTGATTACTGAGAATTTAAATGAGAAGTTTTAAAACAAGGCATAGTTGAATCTCAGGCAAGTAAAAGCTGTATCTGAAAATGTCAGCTACAAGTTTAGGATGCATTTAACGCATACATCATCTTTCTATTAGTGCTTTTAGAAGAGCTGGAAGAAACGACATACTTCCAAATTACAAATGTGCTACTGAGGATAAGCTTCAGCAATTGCACATCATGAAACAAATTTAAATAAAAGTAAAACTTCAAAAATATTTTCCTCCGAGTGATTTAAACAGACTCCTAATGTACTTCCACATCCTCTTGTTTCTTAAAATCACCAAGCTATAACAAGCCGAGGTTTTATTCAGCTAATAAACCAGGGAAGCTCTTTCAAGAATTGGTTCAATTGGCAATGAACTAAAGGCTAAGTTAGACAATAATGCAAAAAAGTTACAGTTGAGTTAACCTGGTTCTCTACTAGCACATAATGTATGTATCAATTACTTAGTGATGCATTCTATAGTGGCATCTAATTCAGCATGTCAAACTTTTCAACCCAATTTATAAATTTAGCTGCATCAGCAGCTGCATCATTTACAGAAGTAATTCTTAACATCTCCGGAAATCAGTTGCTCTGAACAACTGGATGTATTTATTAGATGACACTTAGAGATCCAGTCTGCCCACTGAGCTAAACAAATGCTTAAACCTCCACATTATTAAAACGAGGTTTTCTTGAAGCTAATAAGTCATATGATGTGATGTTGGGTCTGCCTATGCCTATGAGCATTTTATCAATGCAAGACAGTTTAGTCATTTGCTCATTTAGGTTTTATATAATCAACAATGAAGCTTCTCAATGTTTTTATATGTCAAAAATATTAAATTGCCCTATATTCTCCCTGAGCAATGGAGAAGTCACTTCTATATCATGTATTATAGTGACATGAAGATCCCTGCGTTACAGAGGTAGGTTTATATATGTTGTAGAAAGAGATCTCATATCTATCTATCTATCTATCTATCTATCTATCTATCTATCTATCTATCTATCTATCTATCTATCTATCTATCTATCTAATATATCTACAATGTGAGTCAAAAGTCTGAGGACACCCTTTAATTTCAGAAAGGGAAAATGAAAAATCTGAATACCCCAGAAAGTGATGGGTGAGGGGGTCTATCTTTTAGACTATGTCCGGAACATGGACGCCATATTGAAAGCCGCCATATTGGGGTCAAGGGCAAATTTTTCCAGTGGGAAGAGGGTAATGTAGCATATAAAAGTAGACTAGAATTTTCTCAGAAATCGATTGTCGCAATCAGATTTGCAATAGTCTGACACAAAATTTGATTTGTTACAAATTAATTCATCACGTATCCTTATAAATCAGATATACCCAGGCCAATCTGCCTAAAAGCAGAGTTTTCAAATCCAGCATTTTAGCCAGAATTAGATCAAACGGATGTCAATACAATGGCACCCATCCTCCAATGAAGTGTAGGTTAAATAAAACGGAACTGTTTTTTTCCATTTTAAAGAACAGGAATTCAGATCCGTCGGACGGCAGGCTGAAAACCAGCGAAACGCTGGTGTGAACCCACCTAAGGCATATTCTTCCCACTTGGTGGTCTAATCTCAGTGTGAAGGCTTGGAAGTTACAGCTGCATAACTTAGAATTCTTAACCAACTTTGACGGCCCAGTCCCAGTGTGTTGGCCAAGTGTCTAATAAATTTAATAAAAACTTGTAGGAAAACAGGCTGAACTGGATGGACAGATGTCTTTTTTCGGCCTTACAAACTATGTTACTATGTTACTATGTTAAAAGTAGTGTAAAGTAGTGGCCAGGGACAGATATACCACTTAGAATGGGCCCAGCGTGGCAGGGGGGCCCATTCTAAGCTGTGGTGGTAGGGCTATGGTACATAAGCGCTTCTATGATGGAAGCGCTCCTCTTTATATATATTCAACTATACCGCCGTCCCCACAGGAGAGAGACGTCTCTATTCCCCGTTACTCTAATCGCCGAAAGTGGCATGGAGGTAAGTACAGTATATGTGTCTGTTTTTTTTAATTTACACTATGTTGTTGCCCAGTATGGGGAAGGGAGGAGAGGAGCACTATGGGGACGTCTACAGGGGCCCTATATACTGGCACACATTATCGGGGGCACTATGGAGAAAAGGGGGAGAGGAGCACTATGGGGCATCTACTGGGGGGCATTATATATGGGCAATTTATACTGGCATACATTATGGGGGCACTATGGAGAAGTGGGGGAGAGAAGAACTATGGGGGCATCTAGTGAGGGGAATTATATAGGGGCATTTTATACTGGAAAACATTATGGGGGTGCTATGGAGAAGTGGGGGAGAGGAGCACTATGGAGGCATCTACTGGGGGCCGTATATATATTGGCATTATATACCGGAACACATTATGGGTGGCACTATTGATAAGTGGGGGAGATGAGCACTATGGGGGCATCTACTGGGGGCATCTACTGGAGGCATTATATACTGGCACACATTATGGGGGCACTATGGAGAAGTGGTGGAGAGGACATCTACTTGGAGGAATTATATAGAGGCATTTTATAGCAACAAACACTATGTGTGCATGGGGATAGGGATGAGCGCTACAGGGGCAATTTATACTGGCACACATTTTGGGGGCAATATGGGGAAGGGGGGAGAGGAGCATTATGGGGGCATCTACTTGGGGCACTCTATAGGGGCATTTTATACTGGCACATTATGGGGCACTATGGGGACAGGGGAGGAGCACTATGGGGGCACCTACTGGGGCCACTATATAGGAGTATTTTATATTAGTGAAAATTATAGGGAAAATATTTGGACCTTAGTGGCATTTTTTGTACTGGTGCACATTTTAAAGAGAAGTATTACTATCAGGACATTATGGTGAGCTTTATTGCAACTCAAGGACTATGGGAAACATGAATACTAGTATGGGCACCATGGGAGCATACAGTAATTACTTCTGGGGCAAAAGTTGGGGCACTGTATGGGCACAATTAAGTGCACTCTGGCAGAGAAATATTATTATTTTTGGGACATTGGGAGCACTATTACTGTGGGGGGCACCCTGGCACAGTATCAGCTTAGCACAATTCTTTTTGGGGGACATTATGTTTATACTATTAGTGTCAGGGTGCAGGATGCAGTTATTTTTTTAGGGCACAGTGTGCCAATAATTATTGAAGGGGCACTATCTGGGTGTTACTAGTATTTTATAGAATTAGGGAGCACAGCGGCCACAGTATTGGGGGTGCATGATGGGATGTTGAGAACATGGGGAGGATGATAGAAAAGTAGAAAACTAAGATGTCTGTTTGTCAAACTCTGCAGAGACAAGAGATGGCTGAAAGAAATCATCATGGTGGTCTGGTCTGAATGGAGGAAATGAGGAAAGAGAACATCTACATCAAAGAAGAAATTATTAGATGTAAGAGGTATGTGGCACTGTATTAGGCTACTTTCACATCTGCGTAGTGATTCACCAGATCAGGTTTGTGTCCATCCGATTCCTTGCATTCTCTGCTGGTTCAGGTGCCTGGATCATAGTGTTGCAGGTGTCACAGTATCTGTACCCTGTATGTTTTGTATTGCTGTATGTAATGTTAGGACGGAATAGGTTAGGTTAAGAATTTGGCATGGGGGTGGGGGCCCAGGAACATTCTTTACACAGGGGCCCTTTGCTGTCTGTGCCCAGCCTTGGGAGTGACCCTATGACAAAGTGGGGAGGGTGGCAGCAGTGGCAGTGACAGTAGTGGCCCCATGACAGAGAGGGGCAGCAGCAGCAGTGGCCCTGTCACACAGTGGGCTTGGTGGCAGCAGCAGCAATGGCAGTAGCAGTAATGTTAGTGACCCCATGACAGAGTGGGAAGGGTGGCAGGAGCAGCAGTGGCTGTAACAGTGACAATAGTGGCCCCATGACAGGGGGGGGGAGCATCAGCAGTGGCATAAAGCACAAGATGGTGGCAAATCACAATAGTAGCAGAACCAAACAGCAGTGTGATAGAAAGGCCCAGTAGCATGCATATTCTATTAAAAATTTAACAAGCACATATCAGTAGGCCAAGAGGCCCCATTGTAGGACCTGCAATAAAGGCATCAGGAGGGTTTGCAGGCCCAGTCTAAGGGATCTTGGATCATGGGTGACAGGGTGGAGTCCAAGTAGGCCACTGTCTGCTGGTTGATGTTCTGCTGGATGTCCCACTATTGCTGCTGTTGGGTGCTTTTTTCAGAAGGCGGCAGAAGAAAACTGGTCAAGAGACTCCAGACTTCACGTGCTGCTTAAGGAGCCAGTGCTGCTCCTGCCTTTCCCCCCTACCTTCCTGTCATGGCAGTGGAGTGTGAGCATAGATGGTCCTCCCAGTCAGACCTTCCTGAGGATGGCAGGTGGTACTTGTAGGCAGCGACTAACCGACTACACAGCATGTCTAGTAGTATAGTAGTCTAGTATATATAGTAGTCCATTTTTGCATCCCTCTCAGAAGGGCTAAAAATGCACCCATTTTTGACTTGTAGCTAGGGTCTAAATGTGGATAGCTAGTAGTCATCCCTCTGCCAAATCCTGACAATGAACAATAAAATACCTGGGTGTTTATGTCTTCCTCCTGTTCCTCCTCTGCTAGTTCATCATTCATCCTCCTCAGGGCTGAGGTGGCCATGAGATGTAGGCGCCACGTCTTCTGTCCCCTCACCAATCATATTTCTCAGCATCCCCTCCAGGATGTGAAGGAGTGGAATGATATAATTCATCATGTAGTTCTGTCACCTGATAAATAAAGTGGCCTCTCCAAATGACCTGAGCAAGCAGCATGTGTCACACATGAGCTGCCACTGGCTAAGATGGAAATTACACCAGGGAGTAAACCTGTCGGTCCGTTGCTGTTGACCGCCTTCCTTTGCTCATACACACGGTCTAACATATGGAACGTGGAGTTCAGATGGCTAGAAACATTGCATATCGGGCGATGTTGGGGAAGGGCATTTTGCCTTTGCAGCTCAAGGAGGGTGGGTTTTGCATGGCAAGAATGGCTGAAGTGCATGCACAGTTTCCTGGACATTTTTAATCGCTCTTACAGTCTAGTGAAAGACTTGATGAAGCGGGTGACAACAAGATTGAAGACGTGTGCCATGCAGGGCAGATCAGTCAGCCTTCCCTGATGCAGCGCAGATAAAATGTTCTTCACGGTAACCATGGTTCCTATCTCCAGTTGCTGAGGAGACAGCCGGTATTCGATTTCTTTATTGATGATGCTGACCAGTTCCTCCAACGGTGTGGCTCCATTCGCCCAGGCTGACGACGCGCAGAACCTCGTAACAATACCTAGCTTTGCATGGGCGATATGCTGGAGGACCACTGTGAACTGTGCCTAGAGGGGAGGTGAAGGTAGAGGATGAGGAGACAGAGGACATTGACACAGAAATCCCACAATTACAATGCGGAGGCAGCATTGCCATCGCCTGGCCAAGTTCCTGGTGTGCTTGGGCTAGAACCACATTTACCCAGTGGGCTGTGAATGACATATATTGTCCTTGACCATAGGTTAAACTCCATACATCAAAATTGGCATGAACTCTACCCCAAGGACTAGCCCACCTTCTGTTGTATGTACGTTTGCATGGCTATGTAGTACAACTTTTTGGAAAAAGTAATGTCTGCTTGGGACTCTCCAACTTGGGTGGGCACAAGTCTTCAATTCTCTGAAATGTGCAAAGTCAACTACTTGGAAAGGAAGGGACTGTAGTACCAGCAACATGGCCATATGTACGTTGAGCATCTGTGCCACTGGATGACAGCACACATACTGTTGTCTTTTTGCAATCACCTCGGTGATCGATTGCTTTTGAAACAAATGATAAGGAGGAGGAGCATCAGGAGCAAAAGATAACATTGAAGTCGATGAGAAGGACGCAGGGCTGTCATGCCCACATTAGCACCATTGCTGCCCCTCTTCTTCTGTCCACACATACTGCATCATGTCATGATAACATTCCCCAGTGACTGTGTGAAATATTCCCACACTGCCGAGTTTCCGTCCACCACTGAGTGATGCCTGCTTGCCACTGATTTTATGAACCCATGCACTGCCAGTGTTTTCCTCACAGATAGTCTCCTGAGTAGCAGCCAGTGTACCTGTCCTGCATTTTGCTACAGATGTCCCACTGCTTCCACCCAGTTGTCTCACAGGCACGCTGCCACTCTACCTCCCTGATGATGATGATGCCAACTCTTCACCTGGCTAACACATGCGATCGGCTACATGATCATCTACATATTTTTGTGAGTCACTTGTGTCACCCTCACATGTCTCTTGTGCACGTCCCTGACCTTTCACAATGTGTGCTCCCACCCCACTATCATCATTGGTAGTTGTACACCTAAAGGAGTCCACAGTGGACCTCTCCTCCAAGTCTGGGCTGGCTTATAACTGCTGACTGTCCTGAAAAAGGTCATTGTCGCTGTAAAGCGGAGCAGAGTCGGCGACTACTATAACTTGGCTAACAGTTGGAGCAGCAAAAGCAAGAAGCAGGTTCAGGACAGGTAAGGGCATAGGGGCAGTTCCTGGGCCATGCTAACTAAGCGTGGTGTCAGAGGAACCAGCTGATTTCTGGCTGTGTGTACCTGTTTAACATCAGATGTTTGCGAAGAGTGAGTCGACCAGCTGACCAGTCAACCAACCACTGGATGACAGCCTGTTGCTGCGGCTGTTACCACCACACTTATGTACACAGTGATAAATTAGACCTGCCTGTAATACTGACAGCACAGCAACTCTATAGCTAACAGAATCGATTAGCTATGACTCTTGACATGACAGTGATGTACACAGCAATAAATTGTAGCAGGGTCTGTAGTTCAGCAGTCTCTTCCACTCTCCCTCCACTCTCCCTGCACTCCCTCCCTCTCCAATATTGTCCTACACTCTCTGTTAAGAGTTTGAAGCAACACTGTCCCTAGTGCATGAGCATCTTGTCACAACTCTCCCTGAAAAATGGCAGAAAACACGAAGGATCAGGGTTTTATAGGGCTCTGCCTAGCTGTGAAATCACAAGGGAATCTATCTATCTATCTATCTATCTATCTATCTATCTATCTATCTATCTATCTATCTTCAGTGGAATAGAATTTCTAGTAATCTGATGCTAGGTAGATGAAAAATGATAAATATATTTGCTACAGGCAACCCCTGTGTGACCACGATGTTTTCTAATAGGGCCTGTTCTGAGAGCTCATGCTGTGAAAGTTTAGCAAAACAAGCCATACTATAGGTCTCGAAGAGTGTGGATAAAGGTGGTAGATACGGAGAGTTTTGTCTTTACTAACTCAGGTCCTTCCTACTTGTCCTATGCATCAACCTTATGCTAAAATGCCAATGTAGAGTCAATACTGGTAATCTGTTATTTTTGACTAACCTGGATAGACATTTGAAACATATTGCAACTTTTCATTTTTATGTATTAGCAACTTCAAAAGGATCTTTAAACCCATTCAGCACTGTGAAAAATTGTAAAACTCCAGTGCTTTTCAGAATGATCAATTTCTTACATAGGTTTTTAAACCTGTCCTGTAGCAATGTGCCTTTTCTGTATGTCATTTGGACGTGATCAGGACCAGATTTCAGCTTCTGTATGCTCCAGAAGGATATTTCCATTCATTTATAGCAAGCAGATAGCAATGAGGTCTCCATTGAAACAAAGAGTATAAAGTTGAATTACTTTTCATTATACAAAAAACAAAACATTTTATCTGTATTAAACTGGACCCACCCTTCATAAAAAGCACAGAAGATACAGATTTATGAATTCCGCAATGGAACGTCACTGATATACCACAGATATTTTAATTGTATGTTCTCAGCTGCAATGTATCTCTGACATTTCCATGGACATGAAATAAGTTGAAAACAATGACACAAGCGTGAGAAAAGCATTGCAAGAATAATGTCACTGAAATGATCACCATTAAGTTATCAATGTCAATAGCATTCATTTAGCTTCAACTACTATTGGTATTCATATCTTTTCAGCCTTGGTTGTTACTGGCAGATATTCATTAGCTGATAATTATCATGTAGGAACATATATTTGGGGTTACATATAAATTAATGACATCTGGTTTAATTACATGTAATTTAATGACATATACATGGAATTACATATCCATTACGGCCACTGGTTTAAAGGTAGACTTTGCCGGTAAGACATAGATATGCCTCATTTCACACTGCAGTGGTTAATAAGTCACCTTTAAATAGAATGCTTGTGTCCTTTCTATCAGGCTATTAATCCATGTAACTTTAAATTGCAAACATAAGCTACATAGACATTTTGTATGACTATTGAGAATAGTATTAAAGACTGAATAGGAGTGTAATAAACACAAATAATTTAAAGGACACTTCCATAATAAATGGGTATTTTTGTAAACTGAATATTCATAGAAAACATTTTTAAAAAAAATGTAATTTCTGTAGTACTGTACCATTGCATTAAAAACAAAAAAATATCCTTCTGTAGAAGTCAGCACAGAGAGATAAAACTCTTGTATAGGCAATCCATTCTTTAGTTTACTGCTGCTGTGACGGGAAGTTGTTATCTGCTAGTATAATAGTAGGTATAGAATTTAGTATAGTAGTATGACAGCTTTATTGTTCGCGTGATAGGCCTAGATAAAGATGCCCACAAAAGAGCAACAGTGTAATATATGATGCTCTAATTGAGTCACTCATCCCCTTCCCTATGGTTGGAGTGAATGATCTGTTTAACCCCTTCCCGACCAACGCTGTAGTACAACAGCGTGCTGATCAGGTGGGTGCAGGAGCTGCATTAACCCTCGATGTGCCGTGGTCAGCGCTGACCGCGGCACATGCGATGCGGGCGGTGGGAAGGGGTGTCCATCGGGTCCCCACGCTGCTGTGACGGGGACCCGATGGCTTAGATGGCAGCCCAATGCCTTCCTTAGGCATCGTGGCTGCCATCCCTGCGAGCCTGTAAGATCCAGCCCCCTGGATCTCACAGGAAGCAGGCTGTAAGTGTATTACATTGAGTAATGCACTTATAGCCAATGCATTACAATACAGAAGTATTGTAATACATTGTAAAGGGGATCAGACCCCCAAAAGTTAAAAAGTGTAAAAAAAGAAAGTGAAAAAAAATAAAGTTTTACAAAAAAAGATTCAAGTTGAAAACAAAAAAAGCGTCCTTTTCACAAAATAAAGTTAAAAAAAATTGTACAAAATAGGGAAAAAAAATAGACATATTAGGTATCGCCGGTATCGACTGGCTCTATAAAAATATCACATGATCCACCCCGCCAGGTGAACGCAGTAAAAAAAACAAAAAAAACCAGTGCCAAAACAGACATTTTTTGGTCACCTTCCCTTACAAAAAGTGTAATAGCAGGCGATCAAAAAAGCGTATGTACCCCAAAATGGTACCAATCAAACCGTCATCTTGTCCTGGCTCTCAGAAAATGGCAACACAAAAAAATATTTTATTTTGTTCAAAAATGCATCTAATGTGTACAACTTTCCAAAAATAAAAATGTTAGACATATTGAGTATTGCCGCGTCCGTAACAACCTGCTCTATAAAAATATTACATGAGATGGCCCGCCAGGTGAATGCTGTAAATTTTTTTTAAAAAAAATCTATGCCAAAACACATTTTTTTCCCTCTTGCCTCCAAAAAGTGTAATAGCAGGCAATCAAAAAAGCGTATTTAACCTAAAATGGTACCAATCAAACCGAAATCTTGTCCCGCAAAAAATTAGACCCTACCGGAAAAATAAAAAAATATGGCTCTCAGAAAATGGCAACACACAAAAAAAAAGATTTTATTCTGTTCAAAAAAAAATCTAATGTGTAAAATTTAACAAAAATAAAAATGGTAGACATATTGGGTATCGCCACATCTGTAACAACCTGCTCTATAAAAATATCACATGATTTTCCCCCTCAGGTGAATGCTGTAAAAATTATTTTTTTAAAAACTAGGCCAAAACAGAAGTTTTTTTCACCTTGACTCACAAAAAGTGTAATACCATGAGATCAAAAAAGCATATGTACCCCAAAATGGTACCAATAAAAACTTCATCTCATCCCGCAGAAATTGATACCCTACCTAAGACAATCGCCCAAAAAATAAAAAAATATGTCTCTCTGAAAATGGCAGCACAAAAACAAGATTTTATTCTGTTCAAAAATAAATCTAATGTGTAAAATTTAACAAAAATAAAAATGGTAGACATATTGGGTATCGCCGCGTCGGTAACAACCTGCTCTATAAAAATATCACATCATTTACCCCCTCAGGTGAATGCTGTAAAAAAATACCGACGCGGTATTAAAAAATACGATGCCAAAACAGCTTTTTTCTTCACCTTGACTCACAAAAAGTGTAATACCAGGCGATCAAAAAGTCTTATGTACCCCAAAATGGTACCAATGAAAACGTCACCTCATCCTGCAAAAAATGAGCCCCCACATAAGACTAAAAATCAATGGCTCCCACATAAGAATAAAAATCAATGGCTCCCGCAAACCAATCCATCAAAATCTGTGCTGCAAAATCTATATGGCGCTCCTTCTGTTTGAGTCCTGCCATGTGCCCCCACAGCAGTTTACCACCACATATGAGGTGTTGCCATATTCAGCAGAAAATGGGGAACAAATTATGGGGTGCTGTTCTCCTGTTACCCCTTGTGAAAATGAAAAATTTGGGGCTAAAGCAACATTTTATTGGAGGAAATGAAACTTTTCATTTTCACAGCCAAGTGTTTCCAAATTCCATAAAACGCTTAGGGGGTCAAAGTGGTCAGTACCCACCTTAATATATTCTTTGAAGGGTGTAGTTTCCAAAATGGGGTCACTTTTTGAGGATTTACACTGTAGGGGTACGTCAGGGTCTCTCAATTACAAAATGGCGCCTAAAAACCATTCTAGCAAAATCTGCCTCCAAAATTCGTATGACGCTCCTTTCCTTCTGACCACTGCCACAAACCCATAGAAACGTTTACCACCACATATGGCGTATTTCTGTAAACTGCAGTATCAGAGCAATGTATATTGAGGTTTAGTTTGCTGTTAACCCTTTCTGTGTTGCAAGAAAAAATTATTAACATGAATAATCTACCAAAAAGTGAAATTTTGAAATTTCACCTCGATTTTCCTTTATTTCTTCTCTTTAACACCTCAAGGGTTAAAAAAGTTTGTAACATCAGTATTTTTATAATTTGAGGGGTGTAGTCTCTAAAATGGGGTCATTTATGGGTGGTTTCCATTACGTAAGCCACTCAAAATCACTTTATATCTGAATTGGTGCTTAAAAAAATGGTTTTGGACATTTTGTTGAAAATTTGAAAAAATTTCTTCTAAACTTCTAAGCTTTCTAACGTCCTAATAAAGTAAATTTATAAAATGATGCCAACATAATATGGGGAATGTAAAATAATAACTATTTTTTCTCTTTTGAAAGTAGAGAAATTGAAATTTGCAAATTTTTCCAAATTTTTGCTAAATTTGGTATTTTTTTATAAATAAAAATATTTTGCCACAAATTTACTACTGTCGTGAAGCATAATATGTGACGAGAAAACAATCTCAGAATGGCCTGGATAAGTAAAAGCGTTCCAAAGTTATTACCACATAAAGTGACACATGTCAGATTTGCAAAAAATGGCCTGGGCAGGAAGGTGAAAACAGGCCCGGGGTTGAAGGGATTAAGAAAGTCAAGTGAGGCTGTTTTAGTGTCCTAGTAGAATACATGAAGTTTCTTAAAAAAAATGATCTCCAGAAAACCATCCACACCATTACCGTATTTTTCGCAAAAAGTAGGAGAGTGTAATGTACTCAATTCTCCCTGGTCTTCTCCAAGTACTGCAGATTCGGACTGCGTTTAGCATTAGGTTGTGCACGCATTATGATCTGATACTGTGCAACATCAAGTCACAGTGCAGCATGGGCCTGGAGAAGAACAGGGAGTGATGAGTGCAGGAAGGGCAGCTGGATGTGCAGAGTGGTGATGCTGTCCGGAACACTAGAAGTAAGTTCATTTAGTTATTTTTGGTGTGATCTGAGGTCTAATGTGGAGGCCTGATCTGAGGTCTGATATGGGGGACTGATATTGGGGTTTGATATGGGGGTCCGATATGGGAGTCTGATTTGGGGGGGGTGTGATCTTAGGTCTGATATGCTCTACAGAGTTTACAAAATCCCTGGAATACAATTTTATATCCCCAATTATTTTGAGTAACTTTAAAGCGAAGATCGCATGAGCGCATGTAGGTTTCACTGTTTGGGAGAAAAATAATCCTGTAGAATGCTGTACGGTTCTACAAAGAGCTATAAAATAAGTCAAGAAATATTAAAATTTCATATGTAAAAAATAGTCTTAAAGTCATTCCAGGAGGCTCCCACTATGATATCAAATTGCAGGATTCAATTGCTTGGACAAATTCTTCTAATGGGTTAACCAGTGTCATGTTTAAGATGGTGCTGAGTGACAAACAAATATATTTCCATGTCTACTGGTTTCAGTGCTGCAAAATTTATAATTAAGCATTCCAGACAAAAGGCCAAGCACATTTACAGCACATTATGCATTTTACAAAGGAACATTTTTTTACTGAAGGATATGTAAATATTGCACTAATAAGAGGTTTTGGAATTCAAAATGCCACAAAAGGTTATGACCCGAAGCCCTGTTAATAGATGACTGAGGGCGTACTCTAAGTAGCTCTGAATGACAGCTACCACAGGGTATTTTGCATGTAAAATAACCTCCAATGAATGACCTATGTTTTCCCCTTTCAAGTATATGACAGTAATGAATGTAAAAAGGGGAGCTTTATCCACAATGAGTGTTATTTACAGCTAAATCTAAACAGGAATTAGTGGAGCAATAGCCTGCAACAGAGCTCTGTGCAGATTGTGAGATATAGAGAGTATATATATATATATATATATATATATATATATATATATATACATATACACACACATTTAATTTGAATAGTTTTTGCATGTGTGTGCTTTAAAAATTATCCTCATTCCTCTTCCTTTCATAAGTGAATTTAATATTTACAGTAACAGAAAATGGCTTCTTTGTTGTGTGATTTGCCTATAAGTAATTATTAACAATCACACATATTCACATGATTTATCAATTATTGGATATGTGAAGAATGGCTTTCTAATGTACTTGTCAACATGACATTCTAGATTCATTAAACAGCTATTATATGGCCTACCCATGAATGCAAGTCCATAGTGAAATGGTTGTCTAATGGCATATTTATATTGTGTAGAATAGCGGATAAAAAATGGCTGAAGAACGTTGGGCTGTGATAAAAATTGATTGCCAGTTATGTATGTGTTATGTAAAAATGAGAAAATAGAAGTACTCAGTGGAAATTAACATGATTTGGGGAATGCATTTAAACTCCAGGGTGATGAGGACCAGCACTAGACACTATTGCTGCAAAGTTAACTTTTCCACTGCCACCAGTGCCACCATTTTTTTTTACTTTTTTAGAAATGACCTATCCTTGTTTGCATAAAATAAATTCCAACACCAAATGAAATTTGATAGTTAAGGCGGCTGTGATAGTGACTTTTCGGCCGTAAGGCCTTCTTCAGACTAATGCTGCTTGAAGGAGGAAGGAAGAAGTATAGAAGATTCCAGCGCTAGGGTAAGGCAACAGATTGCGCTGCATCGTAAAAGGAAGAGCGCCCTTCCTTTACGATGCAGTGCAATCTGCTGCCTTACCCTAGCGCTGGAATCTTCTATTCTTCTTCCTTCCTCCTTCAAGCGGCATTAGTCATGAGACTGAAAAAGGCCTTACAGCAGTTTGAATCACACTTAAATGGAGTGGTGCTTGAGCATCCTGCCTATCCATTCAAAGTTTGGTACTGATGTAAACAGCCAAGCATAATGTTCAGCAGGTTTCTGTAAGTGGAATAGGCTTTGATTGGAGTGGCAGAGAACATGCTCTACTTTTCTATCCATATTCTCCTAGCCATATTCTTGTGGCTGTTGAGAATGGGACTGAGGCTTTCCAGTTTGGTGATCAGTGGGGGTCCCAGGTGTGGATAAGTGATAAATACTTCTGACCAGAATATTTCTTTAACCACTTCCCGACCGCCCATAGACTATAAATGTCTGGGAAGTGGTTAATTATCTTTGAATGGACGTTTTAAAACGTCCATTCAGAGATAGCAGCTGCACAGCGGGGGACCGGCTGTCAGTGACAGCAGGGTACCCCATAGAGAAGGCAGGGACCGTTCCCAGGAGTCCCTGCCTTCTAGATCACTGTGTACACATATATATGTGCGCTTCCTGTCCAGGCCCGGTGGTTACGTGATCACCAGGGCCGGGATAGTGCAAGAGCTGCCGGGCCTTTCATAGACCCGGATCAGCCATGCACTGAGCTGTACAGCATAATACTATTCTTTGGGGGTGTATTTCCCCTTTAACTGGGGCTACTATGTCAGCCCCAGTTACAGGAGAAATCAATAGTGTAAAAAAAAAAAAAAAAAGGGAAGTTAAATGTCCCCCAGAGGTCTTGTATGACCTTATGGGGGGCACAAAGTGTAAAATTAAAATAAATAAATAAATAAAATAAAGAGTATTATAAAAAAAAAGTTTCACATTTAACCTTTTCAAGACCAAGCCATTTTTAACCTTCGTGACCAGGCTTAATTTTGCAAATCAGACATGTGTCACTTTATGTGTTAATAACTTTGGAATGCTTTTATTTATCAAAGCAATTCTGAGATTGTTTTCTTGTGACTTCTCATAGTTGATGTTAGGGGTAAATTTGGGTCGATAAGCTTTACCTTTATATTATAAAAATTCCCAAATTTACAGAAAATTTGGAAAAAAATGTAATTTTCTAAATTTGAATTTCTACACCTTACAGGCAGATAGTGATACCTCATTAAATAGTTTTTACTTAAGATTCCCTATATGTCTACTTTATGTTGGCATCATTTTGAAAATTGCATTTTATTTTTTTAGGACGTTAGAAGGCTTAGAATTTAAGAAGCAATTTTTCAAATTTTCTATCAAATTTTCAAAACAGATTTTTTCGAGGACCAATTCAGTTCAGAAGTCACTTTGAGGTCCTTACATAATAGAAACCACCCATAAATTACCCCATTTTAGAAACTACACCCCTCAAATTACTCAAAACTGGTTTTACAAACTATGTTAACCCTTTAGGTGTTCCACAAGAATTATAGGATTTTTAATTTTAATCCAATTTTTCCTA
The DNA here is from genome assembly GCA_900303285.1 of Rhinella marina. Lineage (NCBI taxonomy): Eukaryota > Metazoa > Chordata > Amphibia > Anura > Bufonidae > Rhinella > Rhinella marina. Next base: position 18,126 of record ONZH01017157.1, read on the forward strand.
TAACATAGCAAGGGTTAGCAGCAAATCGAACCTCAATTTTTATTACCCTGATCCTGCAGTTTCCAAAAACACCCCATTTATGTTCGTAAACAGCTGTATGGGCACACGGCAGTTCTCAGAAGGAAAGGAGCAACATATGGTTTTTGGAGGGCAGATTTTGCTGGAATGACTTTTGGGTACAGTGTAATTTTTAAAGGCACACTAAGGCACCCCTACAGTAGATACCCCCCAAAAGTGACTCCATTTTGGAAACTACATCCCTCAAAGAATTTAGTGAGGTGTGTAATGACCACTTTTACCTCAGAGGCGTTTCATAATATTTAGAAACACTTGGCTGTGAAAATGAAAAATTATATTTTTTACAAGAAAAAGTTGCTTAAGCCCACATTTTTCACTTTAACAAGGGATAACAGGAGAAAATGCACCCCATAATGTGTTACCCATTTTCTCCTAAATACAGCAACACCCCATATGTGGTTGTAAACTGCTGTATGAGCAGACGGCAGAATTCAAAAGGAAAGGAGCAACATCTGCATTTTCTAACGTGGAGTTTGCTGAAATAGACAGCCATAACGTTTTTATTTCTTTGTTGACTGAGCTATGTGGGGGCTCATTTTTTTGCGGGATGGGCTGTAATTTTTAATGGTACCATTTTTGGGTACATATGACTTTTTGATTGCTTTCAATTTAATTTTTTATGAGGTGAAATGAGCTAATATTGAAATTCTGCCAGTGTTTTTTATTTTTATTTTTATGGGGTTCTCTATGTGGTGTATTTGATAAGATAATTTTATTCTGTGGATTTATACGGTTATGGCGATACCAAATTTGTATTGTTTTTTTTCCTGTTGTACCACTATATTTATTTATATCATAAAATCACTTTTTGCTAAACTTTTTTTTTTTTGCATTACCAAAATCTACTGTATGTGTAGTTTATTTAATTTTTTTATTTTTTTATCTATTATAAAAGAGCGGATAGGGGAAAAGTCAATTCATTTTATTTTTAATTTACATTTTTATTTATTTATTTTTTTACATAGATTTTTTTTTATTTTTGCACTTTTTTTATTTTTTTCTTTATCAAGTCCCACTTGGATCTTGAAGATCCAGTGGGGTTGATGCCAGTTCTATACTTTGCAATGCTCTTGCATTGCAAAGTATAATACCTTCAGTTTTACACCGATAGATGGCAACACTGGACGCCTTTGCAAGGCGTCCGGTTGCCATGGCAACCATCGGGTCAGTGCCATCGGATTGCAGCAGCCCAATGGTTAACTCTGTTAACGTCTTGGATGCCGCTGACTGTGGCATCTAAGAGGTTACAGCAGAGTGTCAGCTTACACCTGACACTTGCTGCTGATGGCGGCGGTTCAGAAACAGAGCCGCCGCCATCACATACACAAGGGGGACCTCACAAGGGGGCTCACCTGAGGGAATTAGACTCCAATGGGGGAAGAGGCAGGCGGACATAGATGCTGGCACAAGAAGCGCATCGCCGGCAAAGACAGGTTGGAGGCAGGCCGCACAGGGGGGCGGTGGGGGCTGGCAGCGGGCATTGCGCAGGAGCGCTCAGATCGTTGCAGGGGACACAGAGTGGGGGCACAGATGGGGCCCACAGATTAGAGGAACGGAGCACACATTTCCTGATTTCATGCTGTCATCTGCAGAGTGCGATCACAGCATGAAACCAGGACTTGTACACTGCCGCGATCCGATTGGTTAAACCAATCGGATCGATCACCGGCAAGGGACCACTCTGATTGGTCCCTTGCCAGCATTACTGGACTGTACGCTGTCCCTGACAGCACCAGTGCAGGGGCAGAAGCTTTAATCCAAGCGCTTTGCAGCGCTTGGATTAAAGAGCTGCCATGACGTTTATACAAGTGCTATCTGCACGGGGCATGTGTAGATAGCACGTATATAGCCGTATGGCTGACGTGAAGGGGTTAAAAATGTTACAAATAAAAATAAATAAATAAAATAGACATATTTGGTATCACTGCATCCGCAACGACCGGCTCTATAAAAATATCACATGATCTACCCCATCAGTAAAATGTCTTAAAAATAAATAAATAAACATTATGCCAAAACAGATTTTTTAATTACCTCACCTCTCAAAAAACATAATATCAATCAATCAAAAAGTCATATGTATCCGAAAATGGTAGCAATAAAAAAGTCACCTCATCCCGCAAAAAATGAGCCCCCACACAAGATCATAGCCAGAAAAATGAAAAATATATGGGTCTAAAAAAATATTGCAACACAAAAACATGATTTTTTTTCTAAAAATGATCTTATTGTGTAAAACGTAAAAAAAATAAATAAAAAATAGACATATTTTGTATCGTTGCGTCCATAACAACTGGCTATACAAAAAAGTCACATGATCTACCCCATCAAGTGAACCGCGTAAAAAAAGTCTAATAAAAATTATGCCAAAACAGCTTTTTTTAGTCTCCTCACCTACCAAAAAACATAATATCAAACAGTCAAAAAGTTGTATGTATCCCAAAATGGTAGCAATAAAAACGTCACCTCATCCCGCAAAAAATGAGTCCCCACACAAGATCATAGCCAGAAAAATGAAAAAAGTATGGCTCTAAAAACATAATTTTTTTTCTCTTATTGTGTAAAACGTAAAAAAAAAAGTAGACATATTTGGTATTGTTGCGTCAATAACAACTGGCTCTACAAAAATATTACATGATCTACGTCATCAAATGAACGGTGTAAAAAAATATATAGAAAAATGACACCAAACTGCTCCCAAAAATAAGATTAAAAAGTGATTAGAAAGCCAAATGTACCCCAAAATGGTGCCAATAAAAAGCAAAGCTTGTCTAGCAAAAAATAAGCTCTCACGCAGCTCAGTCAACAAAAAAATTAAAAAGTTATCGTTCTTAAAATCCATGACAGAAAATTCCATGTTAGAAAATGCAGATGCCGCTCCTCCCCTACTGAGCCCTGGCGTATCCCCAAATAACAGTTTACGACCACAATTGGGCTGCTACTGTATTCAGGAGAAAATGGGGAGCAAATTGTGGAGGGATAGTCTCCTGTTATCTTTTGTGAAAAAGAAAGTTTGGGCCTAACGCACCATTGTCTTCTAAAAAATTTTTTTTTAATTTTCACAGCCAAGGGTTATAAATTGTATGAAACTTTTTTTAGGGTCAAGTGCTTGATTCACCCATCCTTGGGTGGTGTAGTTTATAAAATGTGGTCACTTTTTGGGGGTTTCCACTGTGGGGGTGCCTCAGGGTCTCTTCAAATGCAACATTGTGCCCAAAAACCATTCCAACAAAATCTGCCCTCCAAAAACCATATGGCGCTCCTTGACTTCTGTGCCCTGCTGTGTCCCCATACAGCTATATATGACCACATGTGGGGTGTTTCTGCAAACTGCAGAATTGGGGTAGTATATATTGAGTATTGTTGTTAACCCTTGATGTGTTACAGGAAAAAAATGATTAAAATGGAAAATCTGTAAAAACAGTGAAATTTTGAAATTTCACATCTATTTTGCTTTAATTCCTGTGGAATACTTAAAGGGTTAACAACATTTCTAAAACCAGATTTGAATAGTTTGAAAGGTGTAGTTTCTAACATGGGGTAATTTATGGGTGGTTTCTATTGACTTCAGAACTGAACTGGTCCTTAAAAAAGTTGATTTAGCAAATTTTCAAAAATTGCTTCTAAAATTCTAAATCTTCTAACGTCCTAAAAAAATAAAATGACACTACCAAAATGATGCCAACATAAAGTAGATATATGGGGAATGTCAATTAATGAGTATTTTATGGGCTATCTGTCTTAAAAGCAGAGAGATTTAAATTTAGAAAACAGTGAATTTTTTAAGATTTTCGTTAACTTTTGGATTAAAAAAAATAAAAAATAAAGATAAAACATTGACTAAAATTTACCATTACCATGAAGTACAATGTGTCACGAGAAAGCAATCTGTGAATGGCTTGGATAAGTAATAGCGTTCCAAAGTTATTAACACATAAAGTGACACATGTCAAATTTGCAAAATTAGGCCTGGTCAGGAAGTGGGCAAATGGCCTGGTCTGGAAGTGGTTAAAGAGGACCTTTTATCAGTCCGCACTTTTTAAAACCAATACCTCACATTGCAAGCCAAGATTAGAAGCCATTGAGAAAAAACAGCTCACCTTCTCCTTGGCTGTGACGTGGTCTGCTGTGATTGGACAGCTCACAGCCTGGGAGACGCCCCCTGAGAAATTCGTCTGTCTCCTCCCTGTACTGATGATATTGATTAGCATTCCGGAGTGCTAAAACAGAATGTGGGGCACATCGGGGCAACGGAGCAGTGCATCAGTAAAAAAAAATAGCACAATAACATTTCCTTCTCCATTTGATACTATACCACATAAAGGTTAGTATATAAAATGGGAATGCTTGGACTGGGGGAAAATGTCTATATGTGGGTAAGTAACTGGCTCTGTGATAGAAAACAGAGGGTGGTTATTAATGGTACACACTCATATTGGATCACAGTCACTAGTGGGGTACCACAGGGGTCAGTATTAGACCCTATTGTCTTCAATATATTTATTAATGATCTTGTAGAAGGCTTGCACAGTAAAATTTCATTTTTTGCAGATGACACTAAAGTGTGTAAATTAATTAACACAGAAGAGGACAGTATACTGCTACAGATGGATCTGGATAGATTGGAGGCTTGGGCAGAGAAGTGGCAGATGAGGTTTAACACTAACAAATGTAAGGTTATGCACATGGGAAGGAATAATGCAAGTCACCAGTACATACTAACACTGACATGGAAAAGGACCTAGGAATTTTAGTGAACAGCAAACTAACCTGTACAAACCGGTGTCAGGCAGCTTCTGCCAAGGCCAGTAAGATAATGGGTTGCATCAAAAGGGTCATAGATGGCCGTGAGGAGAGAGGGTTAAGAGCAGAGCAACTAATGTAATAACTGGAATGGGTGGACTACAGTACCCTGAAAATTTTCAAAATTAGGGTTATTCACTTTAGAAAAAAGACGACTGAGAGGAGATCTAATAAATATGTATAAATATATTAGGCGTAGAGATGAGCGAATCTATTCGCCGCTTCGTAGATTCAATACGAATCTTGGAAATTTTCCGCTGCGAAGCGAATCCGGATTTTTTGAGATTCGCTCCGTTAGACTCGAAAATGTTATTAAAGCTTTCTACATATTCGCTACGTACTTGTTCGATAAATTGTAGGCTAATTCTACGTATAAGTTACTTTATACGCTGATGCGTACGAATTCAGTTAATTAGCGAACTTTTACTGTTTATTATTCATGCAGCAAAAAGCCCGGAAAGAAAGCGGTCACCTAAACTAGTGGGAAGGGCTTGCTCTGATTGGCTCAAAGGCTCGGTAAGCCAGGAGCTTACCATTGAAAGTATAGAAAGTGAAGACTCCTCTCTTGTAGCTCCGCCTCCATCTCCAGTTCGAGACCCGGAGCTAGTGTGCAAGATGGCGAAGCAGCTGCGCCCCAAATGGGCACAAATGGATTGGGGTAGCGATATCCCAGAGGTTAAAGAGGAGCCAGAAGAGATTTATGTAGACCAGTGGATTCCTAAGCCAAGACCAGAGAAGACCCCGGTGGTGTCCGCCGCGCCGGCTGGTGCACCGGAGGCGCCCGCTCTGCCCAAGAAGAAGGATTACTGCATGAGGCAAAATGAGATTGTCCCAGCTGCGGTGACCGCACATGCCCTGACATTATGGGATTACAAAAACGCCATTGAGGATTGGGTAATACAAGTCTTGGATCATCCCAGGCCAGGGGACCCTTAATTAGAAAGGAGAAAAGGCACCGTCATCTGGTTTTCTATAGAATGAGGAAGTAGTCTCCTCTCTGATGATGAGACCGCAGAGGAGTACTTCGTTGGCCGGCGCTCAGTGAAACGCCCATATTTGCCACAACCCTGCCATAGCCTGTATGCTGGTGACCAAGTGGAGTACACCCCTATGAAGTCTTTGAAGGGGCCCTTTGTCACTGGAGTGACGCTATTAGCCAAGCCTCTTGTACCCATGTCACCCCCTGAAGTGTGGCTAGAAGATACGGCAGCCATAGGCTGCGTACTCTGCCTCCAGGAGATGGAAGATGGCACCCTGCGCTTTGGAGAAAAGCGCCAACCTCTGCCGGAGCTCCTGATCCCGGGTCTGCCGCCACCACCCTCTCTTCAAGTGGGACAGCTAACTACAACTACCTTCTCCTACCAGCCCAAGGTAGTACAGTACCAGCTTCCCTGGAAGATGGAGACCGCCGCTGCAACAGCCAGAGGAAGACGACTACCTGAACCCATGGAGCCGGAGGTTCTTACTCCCGTCGCGTTGGCCAGAGATTCCATCAAAATCAAGGCTCGGGTTGCCACAACACTTGCCAGTGTGACCACCCGGTTGCTACCAGAATCCACTACATCAGCTAGCATGGCTTACAAGAGGCAGGAGTGACCTCTAATGTGTTTTAGTAGCAGCAGCAGTGAGGAGGATTTCCAATCCTTTATCTAAGGGACTCCTCAACAGTCTGCTAAACAATAAAACTACAAGGACTTATGGGAGCCACAACGTGGACTACTTCTTACAGGTGAGAACTAGTTGTCCATTGTTTATCTTGTTTTTATTGATCCGTTTGCTCTCATCCAGATGGACACAGATTGTTAGGACTCCCCCCATCTGCAGAAAAAATTACGTCCCAGTTGCGACTAAGCGCGCCAATTCCCTTTTTTTCCCCTACTCAGGTTATTTGTGGATTACAATTGAAGTTCGGGACTCTGTGTTCCAGTTTCATGCCAAGCGTCAGAAGAAAAGAGAGACTCAAACGTATCTTTGAGCCTATTATGCTTGTGATATTCCATGCACTAAAATGTTTGCACTATGCTAGTCCGCTTCAAGGAGAAGCCACAGCCACAGCCGGAGCCTCTGATACCTGGACTGCCACCACCACCACCACAGTCCTTTCAGCTGGGTCAGCTGACAACTTTATCATTTACATTCCAATCCCCGGTGATCCACAAATACAAACTACCATGGAAGATGAAGCCAGCAGCAGCCAGGGGAGCTGGGGCTTCTTCCCTGGCTGCAACCTTGCCGAAACCGCTGCAGCCAGAAGTCCTTACCCCTGCTGTTGCGGCAGGAGTATCCGGAAAAGGGCAAGTGGCTGCAGCGCTCACCAGCGTGACCACCACCCTCACCCGGTCAAGTCCGACTTCCAGAAGAAGAGGGCAGTGGAGTTCCACCACAGCAGCGAGCGTGGCCTACAAGAGGCAGGAGCGTCCTTTGATGTCCTTCAGTAGCAGCTCAAGCGAGGACGATTTCAGGTCCCTCATCTGAGGAACCCAACTACTGTCTGAGTGAAGGACACCTCTGGAGGACCTATGGGAGCCACACCATTGACTGCACCTGACGGGTGAGAGCTAGTTGGCACTTTTTTTGTTCGTTTAGTTTGTATTGCCCCCGTTTGACTCTCACCCAGATGGGCATGGCTGTCAGGACTCCCCTCCCATTCTGCAGGAAATTCCCAGTTGCGCCTAAGCACGCCTATTTTCCTTTCCACCCCTTCTTAGGTTATTTGGGAGCCCCCTTTGCAAAGAGGGTTCTCTATTTGCTGCTATTTCATATTCCATGTGTATTACACGTTACCTGTTTAGATTACAAAATAACCTCACGTGGATTACAATTGCATTTTGGACTGTGATCCTCCAGTGTTTTATTGTCAAAGCAGCCATATGACTCAAACGTATATCTGAGCCTTTATGCTTGCAAATGTGAAATTGATTGCACTAAAATGTTTGCATACTGTCTTTGCTGTATTTTAGCAACAATGTTTATACAGATTCAACAACGTTCAAGCACTTTAGCCCTTTGTGTGTATTCTTTTTCAGTTAGTGCAATGTTATGTTAATGCTATTAATGCATTTTTTGTACGTTTTTTTTTAGTGAATTATGCACTTAGCCAGATAGCTAGCACCTTACTTTTCTACCTCATATGGACTACCTCTAATGACTGTACTGTACGAGCCTCGTGCGTATGACGCAATCGCGAGTCAATACTACGCTAAGGATTCGTACGTACTTTGTACACTAATGCTTACGTATTGTGTACTTTTAAAAACGCTGACTGTATGTTCGAAATTTGTGCAGGAATGTTCGCAAAACAACGATTATTTTTTTAACACAAATTCGACCGAATAAATTAGTATTAATAACGAATCTTGTCATAAATTAATTGAACATTCGCCGAAGCAAATTTTGGATGATTCGCTCATCTCTAATCAGGGGTCAGTACAGAGATCTTTCCCATCGTCTATTTATCCCCAGGGCTGTGACTGTGACGAGGGGACATCCTCTGCATCTGGAGGAAAGAAAGCTTCTACATAAACATAGAAAAGGATTCTTTATGGTAAGAGCAGTGAGACTATGGAACTCTCTGCTTGAGGAGGTGGTAATGGTAAGTTCACCAAAAGAGTTCAAGAGGGGCCTGGATGTATTTCTGGAGTGTAATAATATTACAAGTTATAGCTACTAGAGATGGGTCGTTGATCCAGGGAGTTATTCTGATTGCCTGATTGGAGCCGGGAAGGAATTTTTTTCCCCTAAAGTGGGGAAAATTGGCTTTTACCTCACAGGGTTTTTTTTTTTTTGCCTTCCTCTGGACTTGCAGGATAACAGGCTGAACTGGGTGGACAGATGACTTGTTATCAGCCTTATAAACTATGTTACTATGTAATCTTGGCTTACAACATGAGGTATTGCTTTTAGAAAGTACAAACTGATGAAAGGTCCTCTTCAACTTTGCTGTTAAGGATAACAAGGTAACTTTTTCTTGGCACAAAAGAACAGCATTCTTTGCTTGCACAATATAACCCAACCTACGACTCAGATCCAGCAAGCAGTAATGTCTCCTGTTATCTATTTAGAAATGAGCATGTAGAATAAATCTGTTTGTTATTTAAGACATCCCATGAAATCACTTATTTTGGTCTTTATATGGTAAAATAAGATTAAGTTAGACTAAGTGCTACTGTCTGATAATGAAGAAAGTTACTTTTTAGGAAATCTGACAAAGGTAAGGGCTTAAAGGCACAGCATAAAAAGATTAGATGGAACAGAAGATTGTATATTCATTTAATTCAATGTAAAAGAAAACCTTGGGGGAAGTCATCTTTCTAATACTGTACTTTTTATTTTGGGCACATATAATATTTATATTAATAGGTGACGATGGGTTAAGTCTACTGTAAGAGTACACTGCTCGATTTTTAAATTTATACTATGATTCTGACATTTAAATTTTTTAATGTACTCAAGTATACTAAATCTTTCAGGTGATACTGATGATTTAGATGGTTAAAGCAGTGAAGTATGTAAGAATGTGTACAACTGCGTAATGGGAGTAATAGTCCATGTAGAGGAATAAAACAAGTTATTTATATTATTTAAATGTATTTATATACCTGTACATTCAATACCAGCTAGGTCTAGTAGCTTAAAGCAATCTCAATACCTGTATACTTTCTTATAGGTACAGGTCAGTTTCTAAAGCATTATGTTTAGGGTCATACAGTACCAACATGTGTCTCCAACTTCAGTCAGAGATTTACTTAGTTTTTCTCATGGATTCATCTGGAGTTAGTGGGAAATAAAATTGTGGCTTAAGACTTACCCAATCCAATACCATGCCATATTAAATAGGTATTCTTCCCTAGGAGCAATGTTGCCTGGTAGAGTGTGGGTGGGTATACAGTTCCATATGGAGAAACCATGCAGTGGCACATGGCATGAGGAAATTTGGCTTTGCAGCTAATCAAATTTATCCTGAAATTCTGATCAAATTTCACTTCATTGGATTCAATTCACTCAACTCTAATTAAAATGTTATATAAGAATCCACGTGCACTGATAATAGTTAACAGAAAAATGACTTCTGCTTCTTCCTTCTGTTTGCATTAATAATTGGATCCCTGGCTAAGGTAATTAGGGAGGACAAATTCCCCTCCTGCAGCCACGCTCCCTGATCTTCTCCAGGGACGCCCTGCACTGAAACTTAACTGCATACACGTTAGGTCATAGTGCATGCACTACGTCCTGATGCTGTACACAGTCAGGACAATGCAGCATGGTGCCCAGAGGAGGATCAGGGAGCAGTGAGTACAGGCAGTGCTAGCAGCGCAACACTCCCTGAGCCTCCTGCATACTAGTATGCACTTTGATAATGGAAACACTCACTGGAGGAAAAAAGTGGTTCAAAATTACAATCCTTAGAGATTTATATCTGGCCAGGAGGAAGATTCTTAGGAGTTGGAAAAGTGTGCTATTACAAGTTTTAATAGGTGGGAAAATATAATTTTTATAGCTACAGAAATCTGGAGAAATATGCATATCTTAAGGGTACGTCGCTGAACAAATGGAAAGTGAGGTGGACCCGAGTATTAGCTAAGATCACTTTCCCCCATGATAGACATACAGGCACAGAGTGAATGAAACTCTTTCCATTCACTTCTAATTACTAAAAATATTATAGTGGAAAAAAAAGAGTCCTATGATATGTTGACACTGCTATTTCTTAATGTAAGGGGGGAATTTACTAAGACTGATCTTAGTACAAACTAAAGAAAATAAATACAATGCAACAGCACTCTGCAAACCAAATAAAGTACAAAAATGCCATAGTAATATAAGATATTTTGATGCGCTTGTTTAGTAAATTAGAGAATCTCTATCTTATATCTTATTCTCTATCTCTCTATCATATACTTTTATCTTATATTACTATGGCATTTCTGTACTTTATTTGGTTTGCAGAGTGCTGTTGCACTGAATTTCTTTTCTTTTCTTTGTGTATCTAGCTATGGCAGTGTGCACCTGCACACTGGCACGTGCTGACTGACCCCCTCCCCCTTTTTTTTCTTAGTACAAACTACGCTGGAAAGCATAAAATGTATTAGGAGGCACAGGCCTTTTAATAAATCTGGACCATGTTTTGCCTGACTGTGCATCAGAAAACTAAATCTAGGAAAATAGCAGAAAATATCCAAAATTTTATGATTTTTGGAGTAAAACCAGTGATGGATTTACTCCTATGATTTTCTGGCATGGCAATGACTCCTATGCTTTAAACTTGACATGAAAATTTTATATATGCCAGTTTTGTTTTCAGTTCCACTTTCATATGTGTTAGGGTTAAGCCTTACTTGTGCAAACTAAATACAAAAGGGACCCTTATCTAGGTATTGGTTTATTATTACAATAAATATCACTATCACCCAAAAGGGGCTCATAACCAAATTTTTACCCAGACTTTTTTAGTTGATAATAAAACGTAACTTTTAATAACACTATTAAGACAGTGAGCACTTAATGGTTTAAAAACGCTGCCTGCTACGACCTGTGTCTTGGTGCGAGCGTAATGATAGCAGAGTGAAAAATTTATGGTGGTGTGGGTGTGCACAAATCCCACACCAGCCTGAATAGATTAAGACTCCAGTGACTAGTTACTCTCACTAACCTACTGGGCTAATCTAATGCTGATACAGATGCTAAAACCTGCTTCTATTTGCTTAATGTTGCTTTGTATTTGCACCCATGCACAGGAAACAGGCAGAATCTAAAAACTAAGAACTGCCCCCCAACATGTTTCACCAAAGAAATGGCTTCCTCAGGGGTTTGGGCAGAGTTGAAATAAGACAACATACCACATCTATTTAAACTACTAGGACCTTTGACTGACAGCACAGCCAACTAATCGGCTGTTCAGAAGGAGGTGTTACACCTGTAGGAGGCAAGTATTGTGTTGGTTAACACTTTCATGGCACCCCACCGCTTGCCTATTATCAGTCTGTAACAGAGGGACACTTTAATTATCTTGCGCAACCACTGAGTGCGCACAGACTCCGGAGTCCGCAACGGGGAGCAAATCTCACGCATGCGCATAAGTTCTCAACACTAGGCCAAAACCCAAGGCGTCTGCGCATGCGTGGGGGCTTAAATTGCATTCCTACTCATATGACATATTGTGGCTGCGCACCAACTTATCCATATAACAATCACAAATGATTATTTTGTTGCTACCAGAAGCATCAGGGTATAATTTTTATCCTACAGGGTTAATAATGATAGACGACATATATCCCATTTTTGAATGATTTATATGATTTCTCATTTTTATTTTATTTTTATTTTTAACAGACATCCACTGCGAATATACCCTATGTTAGATGATAGTACTGGTAAAATGCAATAATATATATCCATATGTGAGGGAATATTGCATGTCAAAAAAAGAAAAAGAAAAAGAAAAAGAAAAAAAAAACAAAACAAAAAAAAACCCTCTTAATCCTTTTCCTTTTTCTCCCTCCCCTCTCCTCCCCCAAAAATTCCCTCCTCTTTTCTTCCCTCTTCCTTCCATTTTCCCCCCCTTTTCCTTCCCCTTTCCTTCCTCTTTCTCTCGTTCTTCTTCTCTCCTTCTCCTTCCCTTACCTCTTCCTTCTCTTTTTAAAGGATTGATTACTTGTCTTGTCTGTAATTAATAACCCTATACATTCTATAGGGAACAGGTATAGTATTGATATCAATTTGATGTTTAACATGTTCACTTACCCAAATTATTCAAATGGGTATTATTGTATGCTCAGGCTCACTACAAGTGAGATTTTTGACCCTACATAAAAATCTAATTCAAAACGTATGTTTGCATCTTATTACAACTAAAGTGGCTCACTTTTATTTTTAAAGAAAAGAAGCGAACGTGAAACCTTCATTTAGGCCTTTAGGGTTTAAACTGTCAAGTCGATATATCCATCTAGTCTCCTCTTGCAAGAGGATTTTATTTAAATCGCCTCTTCTGGCGCCTAACTTTTTTTTGCATATACCCCAGAAGATAAGTCTTTTGGGGTCTCCATTATGAAACTGTCTCACGTGTCTGGATATAGGAGTATCCGCTTTTGTGTTGATACTGCTTATATGTTGACAAATTCTACGCCTAAACTCCTGGATCGTTTTACCCACGTATATTTTTTGACATGGACACTGTGCCGCATACACAATGCCTTTGTTGTCTAAAGGGTTGAAAAATTTTTTTGTTTTACTGAGATATGGACAAAATGAACAGCATCCACAGGGATATATACCTGTCACTTTCGACCTTAACCAGGTGGTCCTAGGTGGAACAGGGTTCAAATAACTGTGTACCAAGAAATCTTTGAGATTTTTCCCTCTACGGTACGTAACGCTGGGACGTTCTAACAGTACTTCTCTCAGATCATTATCAGCCCTCAAAACATGCCAGTGTTTTTTGAGAATTTGATATACCTGCTGATTTTGTGCATCAAACGTACCAATACATCTAATGGTGTTATTACCTATTGTCTTTGGTTTCTCCTTTAGTAAATCAGTTCTATCCATTTGTTTTGCTCTGGAGAACGCTCGATGAAGCACTTTTTTGGGGTATCCCCTTCTCCTAAACCTTTGATACAGAGTATCACTTTCTTTCATGAATTTGGGCTCATCTGAGCAGTTTCTTTTTGCTCTGATGTACTGGCCTATAGGAAGGGTTAAGCCTTACTTATCACAAGGCAATATTCTGGTGAGTATTCTGCATGAGTACCTGTAAGCCGAAACCAGGAGTGTATACTTTCTCTGTTCCACTCATGGATATGGCTTACAAATACTGATGCAAAATACTGACCAAAATACTGGATGTGAGAGGCCCTATAGGGGTTTTGCCAAGCTCTGACATGACCCTAAGGCTGGATCCTCGCGTTGCTGGTTTGGAGCAGTATGCATGTATTTAAGTTGCACATGGTTCAATTCAATTCATGGTAAACCGTGTGCTCTACTGCTACATGATACTCAGCCACATAGCACCCTACTGCCCCATGGATGCAACCGGAGAATCCAGACTGACTGCTATGTGTAAAGGCTATAGTGCTTGAAAATTGCAAACTTTTTGTGCATTTCATACCTGGAGTTCCAAGAATACAAATACAATAGTACAAAAAATTCTAGCAAAAACTAGGAATAAATGGCTTGTTTGCAAAAGTGATCAAGGTGGATTGTTCAGAGTTTTACACATAACTGGATATAATGGAGCTGATTGTCATTTGTACAGTTTGTTGGCCTTGACGTCCTATAATGTACAGTAAATGTAGTTTTAGAGTGTAGAGTCATCAGAATAGGCAGCATGGTGGCTCAGTAGTTTGAACCGGAGTGTTTAGGAGGTCACAGATCAGAGATAAGGAGCCATCATCTGAGCTACCTGACAGAACAGAGTGAAAATTCCCGAGCCTGCTACTAGAGAAGCTCAAGGCTATACAGAGACAAGGTTTCAAAATGTTGGTCACCACATAAGACGATTGGCTGAGGTGGGAATACCCCTCTATGAAATTTTTTGCTTTGAATTTATTGGTTTGGCATAGTGGTTGATGCTCTAAATCAACATGTTTTTAGTGTTCAGTGGCTTGGGTCATGTTGTCTGGCAGTGATATCACATATCATACTGGATCTTGAAGTGTTTTTGACATTATGAATGGGCTTTGTCTTTAAAAAATGACTTGACACTGGAACAAGTGATGTGTTGAATCTAATATTAGTAGCAAAACATTCACTGAGCTTGCATTTTCTGTGATAGTGAATTAGCCATCAGTTTAACATTCATTGTACTTAAAAGCATTTAGCTGAAGAAGCAAATACCTTGTATGTTAGAATCTTACCTCTACAGTAATATTGAAATTTGAAGGTATTTAAATCGAAATGTTATTTTTAAAGACCAATTAATATAAGAAGTACAATGTAATAACTTTATTCTGTGGATGGGTGGTAAAAAATTAAAAATATTGCTAGCTTAATTAAATCTGCATGATAAAAAGTATTGAAGCTTTTAAAGTGTCTCAGAGGTTCTCTAGCACATGTTAAGGTGTGAGTTCAAAGAGAGAATAATGAAAAGCTGGGCATTAAAACCTGCACTGCTTTTAGATAACTTCTTTCCTTCATTCAATCAAAACTGCAATTATATAATATAATACCGCTAATTTCCAGGAAATAATACCACTCAGTCTTCAATGTATTATTTTTATATAAAAATATATTCAGCACAGAGGCACTCGCATGGGCAAGGTTCATGGATTAAGACTGTGTTTAATGAGCAGAGACGTGGGGCAGAAATAGTTTTATCTTTTGGTTTGAAGGCTCTTCACCCTAAAATGGGAAACGTGCATGTATAATGAAAGGGGGTGCTCAGAATTATAATTTGTCTGACAAATGTTGTAATATGGAAAACTATAATGAAAAAGGACAATTTTAATTCGCTTGCCAGTTAAAGGGATTTTCTTAGAATAGATAAAAAGGATCTATTTCTTTTCCCTGTGAGTGCCACTCCTGTTCAATGGCTTTGTCATCAACAGGCACCTTTTTCTAATCTTAGACTACAGTAATGGAAAATACTACCAACTAGAGGTACCTTATGTGTTAACATCTGCAATGTCTGTAAGACAACAACCATGTTGGTCATATTTAGAGATGAGTGAATCTATTTGCCGCTTCGTAGATTCGTATAGAATCTTCCATTTTTCTACTCCGAAGCTAATCCGGATTTTGTCAGATTCGCTTCATATTATTCGTAAATGTTCTTCAAATTTTGAAGCTACGTATGCTACATACGCACTGTACGCAACGTTCGCATTCTTCTTGCCCCCTCCCCTGGCCCCCCGAAGCGGGAAAATGATGATATGCCCCATCAAGAACGGGAAAGTGAAGATACGCCCCCCTCAGAAGCGGGAAAAACCAGCCCGGCCCACTGGGAACTAGCTATTTGCACGTATAGGGAGTGAAGACTCCTCCCTCATTACGCCGCCCTACTCTCCAGTTCAAGCCAGCAGTAAACAAGATCCACAGCATGGCGAAGCAACTGCGACCAAAGTGGGGGGAAATGGTCTTTGGGAACGAGTACCCCGAACCACCGCCCGCTCCAGAGATCAGAGCATCACAACTGTGCAAGACAGTCTCATCAGCTCCTGAGTCGATATTCACCTTGCCAGCTGGTGCGGCTGCTGCTGGTGCGGCGGAGGCGGCTGAAGCGTCCACTTCGCCGCCCAGGAGGAGAACAACAACAACACTTTCCATGTGGCAGAATCCGATTGCCCCAAGGCCCCTTTGCTACGGGGGTTACTGTATTATCTAAGCCCCTGGTCCCTACATCACCACCTGAAGTTTGGCCGGAGGAACCACCAGGCGAAGGACGTGTGCGCTGCCTACCCTCCGTTTCAGGGAGAAGCCACAGCCGGAGCCTCTGATCCCTGGACTGCCACCACCACCACCATCACAGTCCTTTCAGATGGGTCAGCTGATGACTTCATCGTTTACGTTCCAGTCCACGGTGATCCACCAGTACCAACTACCCTGGAAAATGAAGTCAGCAGCATCCAGGGGAGCTGGGGCTTCTTCCCTGAGTGCAGCCTTGCCTCAACCGCTGCAGCCAGAAGTCCTTACCCCTGCTGTCCCAGCAGGAGAATCCGTAAAAGTAAAGGTGCAAGTGGCTGTATCGCTCACCAGCGTGACCACCACTCGGACCCGGTCAAGTCCGACTTCTGGCAGGGCAGTGGAGCTCCACCACGGCAGCCAGCTTGGCCTACAAGAGGCAGGAGTATCCTCTTATGTCCTTCAGCAGCAGTTCAAGTGAGGAGGACTTCAGGTCCCTCATCTGAGGAACCCTTCTACTGGCTGAGTGATTTAAAGAACGAAATAAATAAATTTAATAACATCTTATAGCATATGAAGATGTTATACTTTATTTATTTGGTAGTACATTACCCCTCCGTTCGTTGGTGGGTCCGGTGGGGAGCAGTGTCGATTCACCAGCTCCGTCAGTGCGCAGCCTTCGGTGTAGTGGCTGACAGCACGATGACGCTGGCCGTTGTATTGCGCGCGCCTCCTCTCCTCCGCTGTAATGATGGAGTAGTGCGATGCTGACCGCGGCGTCCCACGTGATCGCTCTTTGCTAAGTTTTGTAATCCTTTGCGATACTTTGTTTCTTCTCTCCTCAGTTCTGTAATGGACTGAATAGATTTGAATATACAGTCTTTTGTGTCAGATGTGGGAGAGTATTCTAGATTGCCAGGTTAGTCCTCTTATCACCAAACGCGTTTCAGGGCTACACTTGCCCCTTCCTCATTGGTATGTGGACTCTTTAATTGTCTGGCACTTTTATAGCGTTTTTAATTGAACCCCTCCCATTTTTCTGGGGGTTTGATGTAATCTCTGGATTTGATTATCCTATGGATTGGGCCTCTACCCTTTTTTTGGGTATATAAATAATGATTGATGATTGTAATATTAAAATACAAAGAATGTACAAGCAAGAGATAAAAGAATATATAGAAATAAAAAATGTATATATAGGCAAAAATCAATATACAAGCAATAGAGTACAATTATAACATACCATTGTAAAAATAATACTAAAAATGATGATAGTGATGTATCTATCTGCTTTAGTATGTATATAGCGATTATATTATTCCAGTATTTTACTGTCTATGTTTGCACATTATTCTTGTCTGCATATATATACTAAAATCAAAATAATAGGATGCCTTCTATTATAAAATGGATATTCAAGGTAAGTATATATGTCTTTGTGTACATGTAATTTAATGCATTTCACTTTATATTTCTTCTTTTTATTTTTGTTGTTATTTTTATTTTTTTGTTTTTATTTCCATTTTTATTTTCATTTTCACTTTTATTTATTTTCAGGGGAGTATGGATGCAAGTGGATAAGGATGCAAGTGGATAGAAATATAGATGGAAGCGAATATAATACAGGTATGTATTACGTGCATTTTTGCTTATGTTCCTTCTTTTTATATTTTTATTTTTATTTTTAGGAGAGTGTGGATGCAGGTGGATGAGGATGCAGGTGGATATGGATACAGTTCGGTGGAAATTTGAGTGACGTGTGGGGATGGGGCCTCCCGAGGAGGGGAGATCAAAGTGCTGGTAATTAAGCAGCCGGTCTTTGATGTCTCGTCGAATGCTTGTCGAATACTTCATACAAACCAAATGTAAAATGAGTGCTCATCACTAATTTGAATTTATTTCATTCATTGTACCATATTCAGGCTAAGGGTAAAGCCAAGTGATTAGAAGCACCTACAACTCATTATCAGCAGACAGGTGAGCCACTACTCACACCTCACTTGATTTAAAGAACACCTCTGGAGGACCTATCGGAGCCACACCATGAACTGCACCTGACGGGTGAGAGCTAGTTGGCACTTGTTTTGTTTGTTTAGTTTGTATTGCCCCCTGTTTGACTCTCACCCAGATGGACATGGCTTGTCAGGACTCCCGCCCCCCGGATAGCTAGCACCTTATTTTTCTACCTCATATGGACTGCCTCTAAAGACTGTATGCTGCGGCCTAGGCTCGTGCATATGACGCAATCACGTGTCAATAGTACGCTAAGGATTCGTACGCACTTTGTACGCTAAGGCTTACGTATTGCGTACTTTTAACAAAACTGACTGTATGTTTGTAATTTGTGTAGGAATGTTCGCGAAACAACAAATATTTTAGAACGCAAATTCAACCGAATAAATTCGTATTAAGAACGAATCTTTTCAGAAATTCCTTGATTATTCGCCGAAGCGAAATTTGGATGATTCGCTCATCTCTAGTCATATTGTATTTTTCATTGTGTTAAAGGTTGTGTAAACCTTTGGGGGCCATTTTTTTATTATTTCATTTTACTGATTTTTCAACAAAATCTTTTCAGTTGGTCTTTAATAATAATACTGAGCCATTCTGTCACAAAAGGTTAACTGTTTGTCTAGCTGTGTGAATGGTACTCTACTTTGTGCCAGTCATCTAATAAACCTTATCTCTAAATTAGTAAACAGTCATGAACACTTATTTAACCCCTTCAACCCCGGGCCTGTTTTCACCTTCCTGCCCAGGCCATTTTTTGCAAATCTGACATGTGTCACTTTATGTGGTATTAACTTTGGAACGCTTTTACTTACCCAAGCCATTCTGAGAATGTTTTCTCGTCACATATTGTGCTTCACGACAGTAGTAAATTTGTGGCAAAATATTTCATTTTTCTTTATAAAAAAATACCAAATTTACCAAACATTTGGAAAAATCTGCAAATTTCCAAATTTTTATTTCTCTGCTTTCAAAATACATGGTAATACCTCAAAAAATAGTTATTATTTTACATTCCCCATATGTCTACTTTATGTTGGCATCATTTTATAAATGTCATTTTACTTTTTTAGGATGTTAAAAAGCTTAGAAGTTTAGAAGCCATTTTTCAAATTTTCAATAAAATTTCCAAAACCATTTTTTTAACACCAATTCAGATATAGAGTGATTTTGAGGGGCTTACGTAATGGAAACCACCCATAATGACCCCATTTTAGAAACTACACCACTCAAATTATTTAAAACTGATGTTACAAACTTTGTTAACCCTTTAGGTGTTCTACAAGAATTAAAGGAAAATGGAGGCGAAATGTCAAAATTTCATTTTTTATGCAGATTTTTCATGTTAATCATTTTTTTTTATTGCAACACAGCAAGGGCTAACAGCAAACTAAACCTCAATATACATTACTCTGATTCTGCAGTTTTTTTTTTTTTTGACCAAAGAATTTTTATTGGTTTAAATAAAACAGTACAAAAGAAATGGCAATGCGTGTTAATTCACAGCGATGTTTGAATATGAGAAATCAGATAGCATAGACTGCACATAAGGTTTGTGTCAAGCCATTTAAACATAAAAAAGAAAGTAAAAATTAAAATACAAAGGATAAGATTTACATAAATAAAAATCACATAGTATAACAACGAACAAAACTGTGGACGACCTATGTCCGCACATTATATGTCCGATGGAAATATACCTTAGGAATATGTGGAGTATAATGGAATTTTTAATAGTAGACAAAATTTCCTATGAAATATCAGATATTTTATTGTAGGGTGAGGAGATCCAGATATCCCAATTGTTCCTGAAGCGATCAACTATATGTAGGTTATAAGCATTGATCTTTTCATAAAGACAGTGTGAATTGACTCGATTGATTATTTCAGCAAGGGAAGGTAGACAAGAGTCTTTCCAGTATTTTGCTATCAACATTCTAGTAGCTATTATTACATGGGCGATAACAAAGATGTGAGTTACAGGGAACGTGTCCATATCAAGAAAAAGTAATGCCTGATGTACGGTCAGAGAAATGGGGAAGTGAGAAATCCTAGATAGTAAGGCATCAACCGCCTTCCACAGAGGTTTGATCTGTGAGCAGTCCCACCATATATGAAACATGTCTGCGTTATCCTTCCTGCATCGCCAGCATATGTCTAGATTATCATTGTAAATTAAGGATAGTCTATGGGGGGTTAAGTACCACCTATACCGTATTTTGATTGCATTTTCAAGATGGTTAATACACTTCGAAACTTGGGGAATGATCCGGTACGAATGTGACCATCTATCCAGAGAAATGTCCTTTTCAATTTGAGAGGCCCATTTAGATAAGTGGGTGACCGTAGAACAGTTAAAAGCATCTATTAATATATTATATGCTGAGGATAAGGCCCTCACATCTGTATTTGGATTAGATAAAAGGGAATCCAATTTAGATGTATTTGAATCTCTAGGAAGAGATATATTATGAATGAGGGATTTAATTTGGGAATATTGGAATATATTACTGGAAGGGATGCCAAAATTTTGTTGTAAGACTGAAAATGGAAGGATTCCTTTTTCACCCATTAAGTCGCTTAATTTGGTAATTCCATAGTTAGTCCAATTAGTCATACGTAAATCCGGAATACCCATTTCCAATATTTTAGAAGAAATTGAATCTATAGGTGGGATAGTGAGTATTTTTTTAAAAGATAGGATTTTCCAAACTTCTATACTAGCTTTGATAGTACCAGGAAGAGATGAGTGGTTGCATCCAAACAATCGAGAACCATATAAGAAAGATGGGAGGTGTTTAGAGGGAATCAAATTATTTTCTATTTCAACCCATAACTTTTTGGAATCCTTGATCCAAAACATACGAAGCTGATCTATTATGGCCGCTCTATAGTACTGCACCACTGAAGGGCAGCCCATTCCGCCCCGTTTAATCGGTTGAAACATCACATCCGCTTGAATTCTCGCTTTTTTGTTGTTCCATATAAAGGACCAAATCAGTCTATGAATTTCTTTTAGATTTTTCATAGGAATAAAAATGGGAATATTACGAAACATATACAAGACGATTGGAATAACCATCATCTTGACCGTAGCTATTCGTCCCATCCAGGAAATCTCTGCCCTATCGTATTTGTGCAAATCCTCCTTAATCCTTTTAATAAGAACTGCATAATTAGTCGACAATAATCTACATGAGGGGAAGGTTAATTTGATTCCTAAGTAAGAAATGGAGTCAATGTTCCACTGAAAATGATATGAGGCCTTCAGGGTAGATATGGCGGATGCAGAAAGTCCCATATTGAGTACCTGACATTTGTTAGTATTGAGCTTATAATAAGATATAGCACTATATTGTTGTAGGATCTGCATGGCGGCTGGGAGTGTTTTATGAGGATTTGATAACACTAGAATAGTATCATCGGCAAATAAGCCAATCTTATGATGTCTTTTCCCAACTATAATACCCGAGATGTCCTGGGAGGATCGAATGCTTTCGGCCAATGGCTCAATAGATAGCACAAAGATTAAAGGGGAGAGTGGACATCCCTGTCTAGTTCCATTTGTTATAGTAAACTCTTTAGATATAAAACCTGATGTGAAAACTTGAGCCGACGGTTCTGTATATAAATTTAAGATAGCATCTAAAATATTACCTTCAAAACCAAACTTAAGCAAAACAGCATGCATGTAGTTCCAATGTACGCGATCGAACGCCTTCTCCGCATCCAAAGAAAGGAGAAGAGAAGGCGCTCGGCGCGACTCCGCCACATGTATAAGATCCAGAATTCTACGAGTGCTGTCCAGAGTTTGCCTGTTTTTAACAAAACCAGTCTGATCATGTTGAACCAATAAGGGGATAATGTTAGAAAGTCTGTTAGCTATCAATTTAGCGTATAATTTAAGATCGGTGTTTAGTAACGAAATTGGTCGATAGTTAGTCGGTGAGTCTGTAGACTTCCCTGGCTTGGGTATCGTTATTATTATAGCCTTAAGCATTTCTTTGGGTATATATTTTTTTGATATGAAGCCGTTGAATAAATTACAAAGATGTGGAGCTAGAATTTTCGAATAGGTTCTATAATATTCATTAGTAAAGCCATCAGGGCCAGGAGATTTAGCTAATTTCAGGGATCTAATGATGTCAAGGATTTCTTTTTCCACTACCGGGGCGTTTAATATGCGCAGTTGTTCAGAATTTATTTTAGGGAGGCACAATTTAGATAGAAAGGAATCTATGTTCTCGCGAGAAGGTTGAGTCGTTTCACTATCTTCTTTTAGGTTGTACAGGGATGTGTAATATTGTGCGAAAGTATCAGCTATGTCTTTAGGGTTTATAACCTTCTCCTTCTGAGAATTATATATATAAGGGATTTTATGCTTTATTATTCTACTTTTGAATTTGTTAGCCAAAGTTTTAGTGGCCCTATTGCCCTCACTGTAATACTTTGCTTTGTTTCTTCTCATGTAGAATTCTAATTGGTGGCTATGGAACTGGTACAGTTTATATCTGAGATCTCTAAGATCTCTATCTAACTCATACGAGTAATTCTCTTTATTCCTTTCTTCTAATTCAGCTATTTTAGATACTAAATCTTTGGTTTGTGATAATCGCCTTTTTTTGTCATGCGAGGCAGTTTTAATGAAGTGGCCTCTCATCACTGCCTTGTGTGCACACCACACTGTATGTTGCGGTAGGTCAGGAGAATCATTAAATACAAAGAATTCAGTTAAGGTTTTTTCGGAGTCCTTAGCGTAACGTGGATTAGCAAGAATATAATTGTTCAGTCTCCATATAGATCTAGGAGTAGGGATATCCGGTTGTGAAATGGAAATGGACACCGGTGCGTGGTCAGACCACGTAATTATACCAATTTTTGAAGAGGAGATTTTTTGTAACAGCCATTTATCCACCAATATTAAGTCTATGCGAGAATAAGATTTGTGGGGGTTAGAGAAGAAAGTGTAATCCTTTTCAGAGGCGTGGAGAACCCGCCACGCATCGTATAAATCCTCGGTTAGCAGGAGTTTAGAAAAGTTAGCACTATTAGGGCAGGAATTAGGGGTCAAGGATTTGTCCATAGTAGCAGAGGGAACCATGTTAAAGTCACCGCAAATCAATAACATTCCTTGTTTAACCTCATTAACTTGAGTCATTAAATTCTTAAGAAAGGCGTATTGGTGAGAATTTGGGGCGTATAAGGAAACAATTGTAAAAAGTGCATTGTTAACGTTACAAATAAGAATAACATATCTACCCTCAGCATCGACCATTGACTTAACCAGTTGAAAGGCCACCGTATCCCTTATGGCTACAGAAACTCCTCTTTTTTTTGAACTTGCCGGAGCTGAAAAAATATACGGGAATTTTTTATGTCGCAATAAATGGGAATCAATCTCATTTAAATGAGTTTCTTGTGCACAAATGATGTCACTATTGGTAGATAGAGCCTCTTTCCAAAAGAGTGTTCTCTTTAATGGACTGTTTAGGCCTTTAGTGTTAAGAGTGGTTACTGTGAACGCCATAATAGTAGTCGAGGGTCAATGCTTAAGGGGTAAAACTTAAGGATATAATCGTCATCAGAAAGATACAGATAGCATGTCGTCCAAAACAAAAAAGCAAACAAAATAGTAATACAACAAAAAAACATGGTGATAGACACCAACTGGAGAGGGGAGGTAGTATCAAAGTTCGGTTCTAAGTGAACCACCAGGCACCAAAATTAGCCTGGATAGAGGGGATACGTGAAGGTGTGACATAACGTGAGCTCCTTCTGCTCACTAATTATACTGGTCACACACCTAATAAGAGTGAAAAGGCCTCAGAAAAAAATTAGAAAAAGCATAAATGTCACCCGTCAGCAGATCCGGACGCTGTGTCGCTCCATTCTCTAGGCATCGAGGCTGGTTTCTTCTTTACAGGAGAGGTGAGATCTTCATCTGTGGGTAGGAGGTCCCATTTTTTCAGGAGTAACATAGCTTCCTTTGGCGTGTTGAGCGATAAAGTTGTACCATTTCTTGTAATTAGTAGCTTAACCGGATACCCCCATTTATATGGGATTCCTTGCTCTCTCAGAATTTTCGTAGCCGCGCCAAATTCTCTTCTTCTATTGAGTGTGGTAGCTGATAAATCAGAGAAGACTAGAACTTTTTGAAATCGCTCAGGTAGATCTTTTGCTGTATTAGCTGCTTTAGCGACGGCTTCTTTTAGATGATAGAAATGGAGTCTCGCTATGACGTCTCTGGGCGCTGAAGCAGGAACGCTCTTGGGTTTGGGAATTCGGTGGGCTCTGTCTATTAACAGATCTCTTTCATCAGAATCAGGAATCAGAGCCACAAAGTAGTCTGTGAGGAATTCTTTAAGAGTATCAGAGTCAATCGATTCTGGGATGCCTCTGAAACGGAGGTTGTTCCTCCTAGACCTGTCTTCAAGGTCTGCAAGCTTCAGTTTAATTGCCATGATGTCGTCCTCTGATTCATTGTGTGCGTCAACAAGTGAATTGTGAGCATCTGCAAATTGCTCCATTTTGTTCTCTAGATGAGATGTTCTGTCACCAATATTGGTGATTTCATTGTGAAGTACTGACAGAGCGTTGTTAATATCTTTTTGCAGGGATTGTCTGAGATCACACAACATTGATCTCATAGCAAGCTCAGATATGGGTGCATTTGCACTAGTATTTGGTTCTGTAGGGGTTAAATACGCTCTTATGCTGGGAGTGGCTGGAGACATCTCAGGCAGCAATGTGGGGCAAGTGTTAGGACTTACAGCCTGTCTTATGTCAGAATGAGCTAGGGCTCTATTGTCAGCTGCCTGTAAGCTGGGGCCCGCGCTCCTTTTCCTTTCCGCAGCGCCGACTGCTCCACGCTGCGGGGAGTCGGCGCCATCTTGGATTCGCTCCGGGAACAAGGAGGTCAGTTTCACAGGGGCAGTGCCCCTTTTCTTTGGCTTGCCCATACTCAGAAAGGGTACCGGAGGATCGGGAGAGGCTGTGGGCAGGTTATGGGACCTTTTTTAGTTTGTGCTGGTCGGTGTGAAGTCCGATGAGCCGCTTTTTCGGTCAGTGAGCTTCAGAGCACACGGGATCTGCGTGCGCTCAGCTCGGCATCCAGCCACGCCCCCTGATTCTGCAGTTTTCAGAAATACCCCATATATGGTGGTAAACTGCTCTATCGGCATGTGGCAGTAGTCAGAAGGAAAGGAGCGTCATATGGATTTTGGAGGCAGATTTTGCTAGAATGGTTTTTAGGCACCATTTTGTAATTGAGAGACTCTGACGTACCCCTAGAGTGGAAACCCTCAAAAAGTGACCCCATTTTGGAAACTACACCCTTCAAAGAATTTATTAAGGGGGGTACTGGCCACTTTGACCCCCTGAGCATTTTACGGAATTTGGAAACACTTGGCTGTGAATGAAAAGTTTCATTTCTTCCAATAAAATGTTGCTTTAGCCCCAAATTTTTCATTTTCACAAGGGGTAACAGGAGAAAAGCACCCCATAATTTCTTCCCCATTTTCTCCTGAATACGGCAACACCCCATATGTGGTGGTAAACTGCTGTGGGGGTACATGGCAGGACTCAAAGCAGAAGGAGCGCCATATGGATTTTGCAGCACAGATTTTGATGGATTGGTTTGCGGGAGCCATTGATTTCTATTTTTTTGAGTTATTGTCTTATGTGGGGGCTCATTTTTTGCTGGATGAGTTGACATTTTTATTGGTAGCATTTTGGTGTACATAAGACTTTTTGATCGCTTGGTATTACAGTTTTTGTGAGTCAAGGTGAAAAAAAATAGCTGTTTTGGCATAGTTTTTGTTCATTTTTTTTTTACAGCATTCACCTGAGGGGGCAAATCATGTGATATTTTTATAGAGCAGGTTGTTACGGACACAGCGATACCCAATATGTCTACCATTTTTATTTTTGTTAAATTTTACATATTAGATTTATTTTTAAACAGAATAAAACCTTTTTTTTGTGTTGCCATTTTCTGAGAGCCATATTTTTAAAATTTTCTGGCGATTGTCTCAGGTAGGGTTTCATTTTTTGCAGGACAAGATGACGGTTTTATTGGTACCATTTTGGGTTAAATACACCTTTTTGATGGCCTGCTATTACACTTTTTGTGAGGCAAGAGGGAAAAAAAGGCTGTTTTGGCATAGTTTTTTTAAATTTTTTTTACAGCATTCACCTGAGGGGCCATCTCATGTAATATTTTTATAGAGAATGGTGTTACGGACGCGGTGATACCCAATATGTCTAACATTTTTATTTTTGTTAAGTTTTACACATTAGATGCATTTTTGAACAGAATAAAATCTTTTTTTGTGTTGCTATTTTCTGAGAGCCATATTTTTTTTATTTTTTGGGCGATTGTCTCAGGTAGGGTCTAAATTTCTGCAGGACGAGATTACGGTTTGACTGGTACCATTTTGGGGTAAATATGCCTTTTTGATTGCGTGATATTACACTTTTTGTGAGGCAAGGTGAAAAAAATGGCTGTTATGGCATAGTTTTTTAAAACATTTTTTAC
Source organism: Rhinella marina (assembly GCA_900303285.1). Lineage (NCBI taxonomy): Eukaryota > Metazoa > Chordata > Amphibia > Anura > Bufonidae > Rhinella > Rhinella marina. The sequence continues at coordinate 44,887 of ONZH01017157.1, forward strand.
AGCATTCACCTGGGGGTCTATCTCATGTAATATTTTTATAGAGCACGTTGTTACGGACTCGGCGATACCCAATATGTCTAACATTTTTATTTTTGTTAAGTTTTACACATTAGATGCATTTTGGAATAGAATAAAATCTTTTTTTTGTGTTGCTATTTTCTGAGAGCCATATTTTTTATTTTTTGGGTGATTGTCTTAGGTAGGGTCTAAATTTCTGCGGGACGAGATGACGGTTTGATTGGTACCATTTTGGGGTAAATATGCCTTTTTGATCGCCTGCTATTACAGGGAAGGTGACCAAAAATGGCAGTTTTGTCACTGTTTTTTTTTTTTGTTTTTTTTTTTTACTGCGTTCACCTGGCGGGGTGGATGATATGATATTTTTATAGAGCCGGTCGATATGGACACGACTATACCTAATATGTCTACTTTTCTTTTTTTCCCTTTTTAAAATTTTTTTTTTAAACTTTATTTTGCGAAAAGTGCGCTTTTTTTTTTACTTGAAACTTATTTTTTTGCAAAACTTTATTTTTTTCACTTTTTTCCACTTTTTTTTTCACTTTTAGGGGTCTGATCTAGAGATGAGTGAGCATGCTCAGCCGAGCATGCTCAGGTGGAATTTGCGTGTGCTTTTTCAAATCTGCAAGCTAATTCATACGCATATTTTAGTATGTACACTAATGCGTATGCATTTTATAAATTAGTACTCATTAGAGTACTAATTTATAAAATGTGTATGCATTAGTGTACATACTAAAATATGCGTATGAATTAGCGTGCAGATTTGAAAAAGCGCACGCAAATTCCACCCGAGCATGCTCGGCCATCTCTAGTCTAATCCACTTTACAATGCATTACAATACTTCTGTATTGTAATGCATTGGCTGTAAGTGTATAACCAGTGTAATACACTTACAGCCTGCTTCCTGTGAAATCCAGGGGGCTGGATCTCACAGGCTCGCAGGGATGGCAGCCACGATGCCTAAGGCATTGGGCTGCCATCCAAGCCATCGGGTCACAGCAGCGCGGGGACCTGATTGACTCTCAGTGCATACGCCCGCATCGCATGTGCTGCGGTCAGCGCTGACCGCGGCACATCGAGGGTTAATACGCCCGCATCAGTGTTTTGGGAACAGCTGCCCCCCCGCAGCTGATCGGGCGGGCGCAGTTATCCGCGCTGTAGTACTACGGCGCTGGGCGGCAAGTCCCTTCCCTCAGCACCGTACATGTAGGGCGCTGGTCGGGAAGGGGTTAAAGGGGTATTCCCATCTCACAAATGTAGTTTGTATAGTTAGATATAGCCATACCAATACTATTGCTAATAGAATGTATTTATATAAAATGCACCGTTTAAAAGATTTGCCTATTTGTATATCCATTATCCCACACACATCAGTCAGGCCGTTGCCCCTGGTTACGGCCACCGCAGCCATGTCATAGTGGTGGCCAGCTTGCTCTTGTTCAAACCCGCTGTGAGGTAACTGCTGTATTGTGAACACACATTGCATGAGCATGCGCAGACACATCCTAGGGTTGTAGCATTTTTGTCTGCACTTCCAAAACGCAGAAAAACGGATCCTGTTCCAAGATCAATTCATCTCTATGGAGCAGGATCCGTTTATAAAGTCTGCGTTTTGGACGGATCCTGACCATTGCATTTTGGATTGGTAGCGTCCAAAACGCAGATGTAAAAGTACCTTAAGATGTGTCTGCGCATGCTCATGCAATGTGCGTTCACAATAAAACAGTTACCTCAGAGCAGGTTTGATCAAGAATAAGCCGACCACCACTACTACATGGCAACGGTGGTCGTAACTAGGGGCAACGGCCTGACTGATGTGTGTGGGACAATGCCTATACAAATAGGGAAATCTTCTAAATGGTACAGTACATTTTATATAAATACCTACTATTAGTAAAAATATTTGTATGGCTATATCTAACTATACAAACTACATTTGTGAGATGGGAATACCCCTTTAAGCCACCGTCTTATCAATAACATAAGAATTGAGCTACAGTGGGGACAAAGTATTTAGTCAGCCACCAAGTGTGCAAGTTCTCCCATTTAAAAAGATGAGAGAGGCCTGTATTTGACATCATAGGTAGACCTCAACTATGAGAGACAAAATGAGAAAACAAATCCAGAAAATCACATTGTATGATTTTTAAAGAATTTATTTACAAATTATGGTGGAAAATAAGTATTTGGTCAATAACAAAAGTTCATCTCAATATTTTGTTATATATCCTTTGTTGGCAATGAGAGAGGTCAAACATTTTCTGTAAGTCTTCACAAGGTTGGCACACACTGTTGATGGTATGTTGGCCCATTCCTCCATGCAGATCTCCTCTAGAGCAGTGATGTTTTGGGGCTGTCGCTGGGCAACACGGACTTTCAACTCCCTCCAAAGGTTTTCTATGGGGTTGAGATCTGGAGACTGGCTAGGTCACTCCAGGACCTTGAAATGCTTCTTATGAAGCCACTCCTTTGTTGCCCTGGTGGTGTGCTTGGGATCATTGTCATGCTGAAAGACCCAGCCATGTTTAATCTTCAATGTTCTTGCTGATGGAAGGAGGTTTGCACTCAAAATCTCACGATACATGGCCCCATTCATTCTTTCATGTACACGGATCAGTCGTCCTGGTCCCTCTGCAGAGAAACAGCCCCAAAGCATGCCACCCCCGTGCTTCACAGTAGGTATGGTGTTCTTTGGATGCAACTCAGCATTCACTCTCCTCCAAACACGACGAGTTGTGTTTCTACCAAACAGTTCTACTTTGGTTTCATCTAACCATATGACATTCTCCCAATACTCTTCTGGAACATCCAAATGCTCTCTAGCAAACGTCAGACGGGCCCGGATATGTACTGGCTTAAGTAGGGGGACACGTCTGGCGGCATAGTGTGTTACTGACGGTAGCCTTTGTTATGTTGGTCCCAGCTTTCTGCAGGTCATTTACTAGGTCCCCCCGTGTGGTTCTGGGATTTTTGCTCACAGTTCTTGTGATCATTTTGACCCCATGGGGTGAGATCTTGCGTGGAGCCCCTGATCGAGGGAGATTATCAGTGGTCTTGTAGGTCTTCCATTTTCTAATTATTGCTCCCACAGTTGATTTCTTCAAACCAAGCTGCTTGCCTATTGCAGATTCAGTCTTCCCAGCCTGGTGCAGGTCTACAATTTTGTTTCTGTTGTCCTTCGACAGCTCTTTGGTCTTCACTATAGTCGAGTTTGGAGTGTGACTGTTTGAGGTTGTGGACAGGTGTCTTTTATACTGATAACAAGTTCAAACAGGCGCCATTACTACAGGTAATGAGTGGAGGACAGAGGAGCCTCTTAAAGAAGTTGTTACAGGTCTGTGAGAGCCAGAAATCTTGCTTGTTTGTAGGTGACCAAATACTTATTTTCCACCATAATTTGCAAATAAATTCTTTAAAAATCAGACAATGTGATTTTCTGGATTTGTTTTCTCATTTTGTCTCTCATAGTTGAGGTCTACCTATGATGCCATCTTTTTAAGTGGGAGAACTTGCACAATTGGTGGCTGACTAAATACTTTTTTCCCCACTGTATAATAATAATAATAATAATAATCATAATAATAATAATAAACGCCCCAAAGGTGTACACAACCTTTAATAAACTTTGTCTTGTAATATTGTAACAATGGGAGAAATCTGGATGAGCACAATTTGGGAAGAATTTTGGACTTTACATTTAGAGTGATATGGGAGAAGTAGGTGCCCCCCAGGCTTGCCATTGTGGGAACATTAACGGCGTGCTCCACACAGTTGTCCACCAGCCAGTCATCCACACAGTCTCACTCTGACCCTCCTTCCTCCACACCTGGCCAACAGAGTCATCCCACCATTGACCCCTCCCAGGAGCTCTTTTCAGGTCCTTTTTCAGATGTGCCGGAAGAATCCCAGGAGCTAGCAGAGGAATTTGTTTGTAGTGATGCCCAAACACTTGAGTTTTCGCCATCTCCTGCTGATGTGGACCCTGAGCCAGCATCTGTTATCATGAGCGATGATGATGATGAGACGCAGTTGCCATCAAGGGAGGCTGTTGGAATGTCCAGTGGGCAGCAGGAGGAGCAGAGTGAGGAAGTGGAAGAGGAGGTGGTGGATGACGAAATGACCGACCCCACTTGGCCAGGGGTGATGTCCAGCGAGGAAAGCAGTGGAGAGGTGGTGGTCTGCGCAGCACCGAAAAAGGCAGCAAGAGGCAGAGGGATGTCCAGAGGCAGAGGGATGTCCAGAGGCAGAGGGATGTCCACAGGCAGAGGGATGTCCATAGGCAGAGGACAGTCCAGACAGAGAAGTGAGGCCACAGCCAGCAGGGCCGAAGCTGTTCCCGGCAGCGGGCAGTCGCGCGAAGCTCCCCCATCGAGACCTCGTACTTCTGTGGTGTGGAGATTTTTTAATGTTTGTGCGGATGACAAACTGAGCGCGGTTTGCACACTCTGCCACTCAAAACTGAGTAGGGGCTCTGAGAAGAGCAATCTGACCACCTCAGGCATGCGGCGTCACTTGGAAGTCAAGCACTGGGCTGAGTGGGAGAGAGCAAACGCAATACAACCTGCGCCCGGTCTTGCTGCCACTGCCTCTTCCCCTTTGTTGTGTGCTGCCACTGCGGTCCAGACCTCCAGCCAGGACACCTCCACATCTGCCTCTGCCTCGGCTACTTTGGGGCCTTCTCCTTCAGCCTCCCCTTCCCCTGCCTCTTTGCCTGCACCTTCACACTCCTCGTCCCAACAACTGTCCATCTCGCAGGCGTTCGACCGCAGGCGGAAGTACGCCTCGAGTCACCCCCAAGCCCAAGCCTTAAACTGCCACATCTCCAAACTGCTGGCCCTGGAGATGTTGCCGTTTAGGCTTGTGGAGACGCAGGCCTTCCGCGACCTGATGGCGGCTGCCGCACCTCGCTATTCCGTCCCCAGCCGCCACTACTTCTCCCGGAGTGCCGTCCCCGCCCTGCACCAGCACGTGTCGCGTAACATCAGGCGGGCCCTGAGGTACGCAGTCAGCGCAAAGGTCCACTTGACCACCGACTCGTGGACAAGCGCTTGCGGCCAGGGACGATACATTTCTTTGACGGCACACTGGGTGAATGTTGTGGAAGCGGGGACGGGGTCGCAAACAGAGACGGCCTACCTACCACCCCCGCCCAAGATTGCCAGCATGGGTTCTGATACACCCCCCTCCTCTTCCTCCTCCCTCCTCCTCTGCCTTAACATCGCCCTCAGCCGCTAGCTGGAAGCGTTGCAGCACTGGCGCGGGGAGACGTCAGCAGGCGGTGCTTAAGCTCATCAGCTTGGGCGACAGGAAGCACAGCGCCCCAGAGGTGAGGGACGCCATATTGCAGCAGACGGAGATGTGGCTGTCGCTGCTGCAGCTAGGACCAGGCATGGTCGTGTGCGATAACGGCCGTAACCTGGTGGCGGCTCTGGAGCTTGCCGAACTCAATCATGTACCATGCCTGGCCCACGTTTTTAATCTGGTAGTC
>ONZH01017158.1:0-13217 GCA_900303285.1 Rhinella marina
CTAAGCGACATTAGGCATAAAAAAAGACACCCAGCTGGCCTCAAGCATATTGAGGTACAACATGGTGGTGATTTTTCTTAACTTCGCTTTATGGGCATTGAGTTGGTTCCAATTTCAATCAGGAGGGGAGACTGGAATAGGAAAGTCCTCCAACGAGAAAGTTGGTGGATATTTGATCTCAGAACCAGTCATCCCCAAGGTTTGAATGAACAACTTTTGTTTGGTTGTTTAATTTGAGTCCCCTTTTTATGGTTAGAAGGGACAGTATTCCCACCAAGGGTAACATTTATGAGAGTTTTCCACTCCTCCCCTCTTTTCTCCTATTTAAGTTCAGCAGTTTAGGCTCATAATGAGCCAGCTTCAGATCATGTAGTACACCATAACCTGATATGAGTTGTTGTCATATTTTATTACTGATTAGGTTTATGATCTCTCTTTCTTTTTTCATGTTATGCACTATTGGACACTTTAATATACAAATATTTGTAGGCTAATACTATTAGAAAGTCTGTCGTTTAGTACCTCTGTTTCGGTATAGCGCTCGTATGTCGACGACGTGACGGGCGCATGCGCACTGTAGTATCCACAGACACGCTCCCTCTGCATTGACATCATCCCGAAATATCGGAGGAATATTCAGTTGCAGGAGGGGTATTTGAACCCGTGCGGCCATGCCGGCGGGGTGGATGCCATATGCCTCACCTGTTTGGGCCACTGTACACTGCGCACCAGGGCAGACAGTGAGCCCTATTTGCACTCCAGATGGAATATCAGCGCTGGCCCTTTTTTCACCACAGTATCAGTCCCCTGATGAATTGGTGGTGGTGATGTATACCAAAGAAACGCGTTGGAACATTTTGTATGTTATTTTTTCCTAGCATATAGGGACCCCCCTCTCTCTCCCCCCCCTGACGAATTGCTGGGCAGTCAACCCTTGCTCGAGGGAGAGTTAGGGACACTCTAGCTAGGACGCCTCTTATAGCTACGGGGTGTCTCTTTTGACCCCTGCATTATATTTAGAGGTAGCTTAGAGTATATAGGGCTACTCAGGGGCAGAGACCCAGCACCCCTAGACTAGGGTCTGTCTTAAAGAAAACTATACATCTAAGTGGTAAGGCCTCTTTTTTTCATTATTGCACTTGTTTGTGGCATTAGGTGCACTGTGATTTTTCATATATGTTTGTGGTCAATTGTTTTAATCATACTTAGTAAAAGTTATGTCAACCCTAGTAAAATGTCAACCCTCTATTTATCTATTCTGTAGCTGATTTACGTGGGTTCTATAGCACCTCTTCCTGGTGCTTATATTGGTAATTTGGATTGTATTTTTCTCTTCTTCTTTCTACCTTTTTTGTGCTAAACACCTCTTTTGCATCTGTGACACGGAAATACAATTGTTCGTCTGTCAGACAATTTTGTGGGTGACTGTAACAAAATGAGGAGAGCATCAACTAGGGGACGTGACTGTGGTATTGCTGGTGGTGGAGCTTGTGCTGCAGGGAGAGGACGTTGTCGATATGTGCCAGCTACGTGCCCAAATGAAACACCTTCCTCCAGTACAGGCAGGTGACAGGATTTTGTAGGCTCGAATACCGCTCTAAGAATGGTGAGGCCAGAACAAATAGAGGCGGTAGTAGATTGGATGGCTGAGAGTGCTTCCAGTTCCTTTACTTTGTCTTCCAGTCTGAGCCCCCAAGTCATGCATCAGTCACTTATGCAGGAGGCAGCGTTTCAGCAACATGGTTGAACAGTACATGTCCACACGTCTGCATGTACTGACTGATGGGTCTGCCCCATTTAACTTCTAGATCTCCAAATTGGGCACATGGCCTGAGCTTGCCCTTTATTGTTGGTGATGCTGTCTTGCCCTGCAGCAAGTGTATTGTCCGAATGTGTGTTTAGCACGGCAGGGGCCGTGTCCACAGCCAACATGGACACGTTCATGTTCATTAATGGATCCCACAGAACTTGTCCGTACATTGGCCAGAGTAGAGAGGTATACCAGCCGCACCCAGCTATTGTTATACTCCAGCGCAATTTGTGCATTCTCTTTGATGTTTCCCAATGTTTTGAGGCCTCCACAAGCAAACAAAAAAAAAAGTGGTGTCCTCTGTCTCTTCCACCTGCACTGCCACGTCTGCTTCCTCCTCCACTGGGACCTCCGCCTCCAGGCTCAAGATTACTGTATGTGTTTTATTGGCAGAGTAGAGAAGCATACTAGGGGCACCGAGCCATTGTTGTACTCCAGCGCAGTTTGTGCATTCTCTTTGCTATTTCCCAATGTTTTGGGGCCTGCACAAACAAAATAAATAAATAAAATGAAAACCCCCCAAAAAAGGTTGTGTCCTTCCCCCACCTACACCTCCACGTCTGCCTCCTCCATCTGCACCACCATGTCCACCTCTTCCGATTGCACCTCCACGTCCGCCTCCTCCTCCACTTGTGACCTCTGCCTCCAGGTTCAAGATTATATTGGTAAAGTAGAGAAGTACATCTGGCACACCTATCCCTTGTTGTACTCCAGCGCAGTTTGTGCATTCTCTTTGCCACCTCCCAATGTTTCGTGGTCGACAGTTACCAACCCTCCCCCCTCAAAAAAAAATTTGAAAAAAATTAAATTAAAGGGGTTGTCCGGGTTCAGAGCTGAGCCCGGACATACCCTTAATTTCACCCAGGCAGCCTGCCTGATGTTAGCATCGGAGCATCCTATGCCCTCCTTTGCCCTGTGCTAATTAGCGCAGGGCAAAGGCATTTTGCTCGGTTCCGGAGACGAACCGGGCTCTGGCAGGCAGAGGCTTCCGCCCAGCAGTGAGCCCAGTAACGTCACCGGTGCTGATGGGCGGGCTTTAGCGCTGCTGTAGCAAGTAAAAAGGCTAAAGCCGGCCCATTACAGACGGTGACATCACCGAACACCGCCCGGCAGTGTGTTATTGTAAACAGAAGAGCCCTTGCCCTGCGCAATCCAGGGCAGGGCAAGGGAGGGCATCGGAGCATGAGATGCTCCAATGCTAACATCAGGCGGGCTGCCTGGGTGAATTTAAGGGTATTTTTTTTCTCTCAGTTATATATTTTACACTGTAGTGCAAAATTCTGTCGTGTGCTGCACACTAGCCGGAGTCTAGAAAATATACCTTTTTTCTCTCAGTCAAATATCCTACAGTGCAAAATTCTGTCGTGTGCTGCACACTAGCCGGAGTCTAGAAAATATACATTTTTTTCTCTCATTCATATATCCTACAGTGCAGTGCAAAATTCTGTCGTGCGCTGCACACTAGCCGGAGTCTAGAAAATATACATTTTTTTCTCTCATTCATATATCCTACAGTGCAGTGAAAAATTGTGTGGTGTGCGGTACACTAGCGGCAGTCTAGAGAATACGTTTTTTCTCTCAGAAACATTTAATACAGTCCAGTGAAAAATTCTGTGGTGTGTGGTACACTAGCTGCAGTCTAGAGAATACGTTTTTGGCCTCAGATATTAATTCTACAGTTTAGTGATTGCACAAAATGTTGAACCCAAGGGCTAAGGGTCGAGGACGTGGGCGTCCAATTGATGTAGGGGGGCAGAGGCCGTGGTGCGGGAGCAGTGGAACGCCGCAGAGTTTCGCTCCCTAGCTTTATCTTGCAACTTACAGGGTCATGTGGTACACCACTATTGAAACCACAACAGTGCGAATAGGTGATGACGTGGATAGCGGATAATGCTTCCAGTAATTTATCCACCACCCAGTCTCAACCTCCTTCCCCCCAACCTGCCTTCCCCCCATGGAAAATATGGATTCAGATCCGGCATACTCACAGGAACTCTTTTCAGGACCCTACCCAGAGACACAAACCACTGCTCAACAGCAACCTGAGCAGTTGCTCTGTCCTGATGCCCAAAATTTAGAACTTTCGCAGTCTGTGGGCGATGAGAGTGTGGACTTAGTGCAAGTAGTGCGTCAAGAGGTGTCGGATGATGATGAGACACGGTTGCCAGACATTGACGTTGTTGTCAGGCTCAGTAAGTCCCAGGGGGGAGCAGAGTGAGGAATCGGAGGAAGAGCAGGTGGATGATAAGGTGATCATCAAGAGTTGGTCGGCACTCCTTCTTAATGTTGGTGCTCAGTGGTAAGCCAAGTCAAGAGAGTGCTTCAGAGAAGAAGGCAAGTGCAACACCAGAACAGGTTGGAAGAGGCAGTGGGGTGGCCAGAGGGAGAAGCAGGGCCAGAGCAAGTAGATCATCAACTGTTTCACGGAGTGAAGCTCCCATGCCGAGGCCTAGATGTTCGCAAGTCTGGAGGTTCTTTAAAGAAAGTGAGGATGACTGACGGACTGTGGTGTGCAACTTGTGCCACACCAGGATCAGCAGAGGAGCCACCACTACCAGCCTAACCACTACCAGCATGCGCAGGCATATGAATGCTAAACACACGACTCAATGGAACCAAGGCCGTTCACCTCCTGCGGATCACACCACTACTCCTTCCCCTGTGTCACATGCTGGCTTTGCGAGTCAACCCCCCACCCAGAACCCCGGCACGAGTGCCTCCCACCCTGCAACCACCCCTTCACTTCCACGATCCTCCACACCCTACACCAATGTGTCCCAGCGCAGCCTTCAGCTGTCTTTGCATCAGACATTGGAGCGCAAGCGCAAACGCAAATACAATTCCACCACCCACATGCACAAGCCCTAAACATCCACATTTTCAAACTGCTGAGCCTGGAGATGCTGTGCTATAGACTGGTAGAGACTGAGACTTTCTGCAACCTGATGGCGGTGGCTGTCGGTACTTGGTCCCCAGCCGCCACTATTTTTCCCGATGTGCCGTCCCAGCCCTACACTAGCACGTGTCAGAGAACATCATCCGTGCCCTGACCAACGCAGTTACTGAGAAGGTCCACCTAACCACGGACACGTGGACAAGTGCTGGCGGGCAGGGACACTATATCTCCCTGACGGCACATTGGGTTAACTTGGTGGAGGCTGGGACCGAGTCTGACCCTGGGGCCGCTCATGTGCTGCCCACACCGAGGATTGCGGGGCCTACCTCGGTCACGGTTTCTCAGACTTATTATGCCTCTTCCTCCAACACCTCCTCCTCCTCCTAAATACAATCTGTGAGCACGGCGCCTTCAGTCGGTAGCTCTAGGCGCAGCAGCACTGCTGTGGGTAAGCGCCAACAGGCAGTGCTGAAACTGCTGAGCTTAGGTGACAAGAGGCACACCGCCCAAGAGCTGTTACAGGGCATCACGGCGCAGACCGATCTTTGGCTGGTGCTGCTGAACCTCAAACCAGGCATGGTTTTGTGTGACAACGGGCGTAACCTGGTAGCGGCTCTGCAACTCAGCAGGCTCACACATGTGCCATTATACACCAATACTATTTCCCAAAGTAACAACAACCCATATAAACACTGCATATAAAACCTGCCTGGCCCACGTGTTCAATCTTGTGGTTCAGCGGTTCCTCAAGACCTACCCCAATTTGTCTGATTTGCTCACCAAGGTGCGACGCATCTGGGCGCATTTCCGCAAGTCAACCACAGATACTGGCACTCTCAGGGCAGTGCAACGGCGCTTACAACTGACAGCTCACCGACTGTTGTGCGACGTGCCCACGCGATGGAATTCCACATTACACATGTTAGCCAGGGTTTACAAGCAGCGCAGAGCGATTGTAGACTGCCAGATGACAACTTCCACGAGAACTGGTAGTCAGGTTAGTCAACTTCTTCAAGTTTACAATGAGGAGTGGACGTGGAAGTCTGATATCTGTCAGGTGTTAAGCAACTTTGAGGAGTCAACACAGATGGTCAGCGGCGATGCCGCTATTATCAGCGTCACCATCCCGCTGCTTTGTCTGCTGAAAAAGTCACTGCTCAGCATGAAGTCAGAGGCTTTGCGCTTGTCACAGGAGATGGGGGAAGAAGATATGTTGCTTGATAGCCAGAGAACCCTCAGGTCTGTTTCTCAGCGCGTATTGGAGGAGGATGAGGAGGAAGAGAAGGAGACTGTTGGCGAGACTGAAGAGGTTACCTATGCTCATTCCTTCTTATCTGTTGAGCGTGTATGGGCTGAAGAGGAGGAGGAAATGGAGAGCCAGCCTATTGAGGAAAGGGAATTCTTGTGTGTTGGGACTCTGGCGCACATGGCTGACTTTCCTGTAGCGGAAAGGAGTATGAGAGTGAATCAATATCAACAGTCCCTGGTGCACAAGCTGAAACTATCCTTCCCATCTGACACCGCTAGCGGCAGAGGACATAGTTCTGTGGGCCAAGTAGCGGGGGAGAGGAGGCGAGCAGGCAGCTTGTCCAGCACTGGCAGGGGAATGCTCTCCAAGGCCTTTGCCAGTTTTATGTCACCCCAGCAAGACACTGTCACCTGTCCCCAGTCTAGGCAGAGTAGGGGGGAGCTGTACAGAAAGATGGTGAGGGAGTACCTAGCTGACCATACCAACGTCCGTAGCGATCACTCTGCTCCATACAACTACTGGGTTTCAAAGCTGGACACGTGGCCTGAACTGGCGCTGTATGCCTTGGAGGTGCTGGCCTGCCCTGCCGCTAGTGTGTTGTCAGAGCGGGTCTTCAGTGCAGCTGGTGACATCATCACTGATAAGCGTACACGCCTGTCAACTGACAGCGCTGACAGGCTGACGATTATTGAAATGAATATAGCCTGGATTTCACCGGAATGCAAATCTCCACCGGGGGAAAGCAGCTCAACATGAAGATTCTTTATGTATCCTCTCCTCTTTGCACACAAACGCTGAGCCAACAGGCAATGTTTCTGAGGGCCAACTGGCGCTATTTACAAACAATGTTTACGGAGGGCCACCTACATGCCCTCTCTCCAATACATTTTTTAGGAGCGTCAACTACAGACACTCAAAAACAATTTTATAGGAGGGTCAATTACAGACACTCCAAAACAATTTTTTAGTATGGTCAACTTCAGACACTCCAGAACAAATTTTTGGGAGGCTCACCTATAGCCATTTGACTGCAATCTCAGTATGACCAAGGCATTGGTGGTGTCACCGCCTGTAAGGCGTGGGCACCGACGCCGTGCACGCGCGCGCTTGTAGTCTAATTACGACACTGTCGCTTTAAGACACTTTGTTTTAGTTCAGACACAGGAAGTGGTCATAAGCTCCGACCTTGACCCTGCCTGTGATGTCACTTCCGCCAGGAGGTGATCATGTGCCCATACTTCGAGGCTACAGATGATGTCACATCCGCCAGTCCTGCACAGGAAGCACCGCCCTGTTAATTGGTTGCTTCACTATAAAAACCCCTCAGTATTGGCAGCAGGTGCCGGTGCCTTGTTGTTGCTTTGCTAAGCTAGAGACCCGGTCGCTCTGCTTTGTGACTAGGACCTTGGTTGCACACTAGGTGTAGTCTGTGGTCTAGGCAGGAGTTGTGTTTGTTGGGCTGCAACCTCCTTCGGGAGGCGCGGAACCCTAGTGTGCGCCAGTGTGTGTGTTTGGAGGCCACATTGTGTGTTGGGCTGCAACCTCCTCCGGGAGGCGCGGAACTCGGCACACGTGGTCCGATTGAGAGCTGGGTATCCTGTGCTGGTCCCAGACTGAGCGCATTGAGTGCTTGTGCGCAGTTGCCTTCCGGGCATTGGGGCTCATCCCCTATCCTCCTTCGGGAGCTAGTTATTGAGTGCTAGTGCACACATGCCCTTCGGGCATTGGGGCTCATCCCCTGTCCTCCTTCGGGAGCTTGCCTTTCCGGCTGCTTGGTTCCTAGGTTGCCCTGCTCGGGTGACTCAGGATCTGAGTCCAGTGATCCCCGGTGGCTCTGTCTCAGGGCAGAGTCACTTCTTTATTTAAAAAGGGCTCCTTGGCCTAACAGTAGGCACCGGCCAGGGATCCGCCGGTGCTATGTCTCAGACTCCCTCCATGCAGGCGTACGTTAAACAATGGGAACAACGCATGCAGGAGATGGAGCAACGTGCTGCCGCCATCTCGGCGTCTAGCACGGAATTTCTGTCCACCTTAGACGGTCGGTTGCAGGCCGTGGAGCAGCAGGCTGCCGCTACTTCCCACTCCCGCTGCTTGCTTCGGTATGTCCGCAAGTTTCCCGTGGCGATTCACCGACCGCCTAAGTTACCTCTGCCCGAACGTTTCCGTGGGGAACAGCAGGAGTGTCGGGGATTCTTAAGTCAGTGCCTGATCCACTTTCAGTTGAACCCGGACAGTTTTTTGGATGACCACACTAAAGTGGCATTCATAAATCCCTCTTGTCCGGGCAGGCACTGGCTTGGGCTACCCCTCTATGGGAGAGAGGTGATCCTTGCGTGGGCTCCCTACCTCTCTTTTTGTCCTGCTTTAGGGAGGTATTTCAGGGACCTGATCCTCTGGTTACCGCCAGCTCCTGTCTTCTGGAGCTACGCCAGGGAACGGACTCGGTTTCACAATACGGCATCCGTTTCCGAACCCTGGCGTCCGAGTTGGCATGGCAAGATGCTCCCTTGCTAGCGATTTTCTCCGCCGGCTTAAGTCCGTCCATCAAGGACGAGCTGGCAGGTAGAGAGAGACCAGGTACTCTTCGTGGTCTCATCGATCTGGCCATTAGGATTGACCGCCGTCTGTCCGAACGCCGTCTCGAGCAAGCTACTGAGCGGAGACGGGGTCGGCTAGCTCCGGTATTTTCCAGGCCTGTGGTTCCACCTGAAGAACCTATGGAGATAGACAGACTCGGCCCCCGCAGGTCTGGGGTGGTTTGCTATTTGTGTAAAAAACCAGGCCACATTGCTCCCCATTGTCCTCAGAAGTCGGGAAACGGGCGCACCTAGGGTCAGTGGGAGGTATTCCCCTAGGTGAGATCGCACAAACCTCCACAAAATGCACACTGCCCGTCTTGATCAGGGTAGATGGTAAGACCACGCCAACCAGAGCCTTTATTGATTCCGGTGCTTCTGGTAATTTTATTTCACGTAAGTGGACCCAGAAGCTCGGAATTCCTATCAAACCTCTGGCCACCAGTATAAACATCACTGTGGTGGACGGTTCCAAATTAGGCAGGTGCATCACACACCGCACAGTTCCTGTTGAGATCCAGATAGGAGCCTTACATAAGGAGATCATTTCGCTCCTAGTATTACCTCTGTGGACCCAATGTGGACCTTCCATGGCTGAGACTACACGCTCCCACGCTGGATTGGACCACCGGTGAGGTCAAACAGTGGGGTCCTTACTGTCAGGACAAGTGCATGACGAGGGTGATCTCTGTAGAGACACCGCCCCTTCCAGCTGAGCTTCAGGGGTTACCTGCGCAATACATGGCTTTTGCTGACGTCTTCTGTAAGAAGGGGGCAGACACTCTTCCCATACATCGTCCTTACGACTGTGCCATCGAGTTGGTGCCGGGGTCTACTCCGCCCCGTGGTAGAGTGTACCCTCTGTCCGTACCGGAGACCGAAGCCATGTCAGCTTATATTAAAGAGAACCTTGAGAAGGGGTTCATACGAAAATCCAGTTCCCCTGCTGGGGCTGGTTTCTTTTTCGTTTCTAAAAAAGATGGGTCCTTGCGACCGTGTATTGACTATAGGGGTCTTAACGACATCACCGTAAAAAATAAATACCCGCTTCCTCTCATCTCCGAATTATTTGATCGGTTTCAGGGCGCAACGGTCTTTTCCAAACTAGACCTGCGCGGGGCATATAACCTGATTCGTATTCGGGAGGGTGACGAGTGGAAAACCGCATTTAACACCAGAGACGGTCATTATGAATACCTGGTTATGCCCTTTGGCCTCTGTAATGCCCCAGCGGTGTTTCAGGACTTCCTGAATGACATATTCAGGGATCTCTTGACTACCGCTGTGGTGGTCTACTTGGACGACATTTTGGTGTTTTCTCGCGACTTATCTACCCACAGGCGCATGGTGAAGGAGGTGTTGCACCGCCTTCGGATTAACCATTTGTACGCCAAATTAGAGAAATGCGAGTTCGAGAAGACCCAGTTGGCCTTTCTTGGCTACATAGTTTCCGCACAGGGGCTTCAAATGGACCCCGATAAATTCAGGTCCATTATGGCTTGGCCCAAACCGCAGTCTTTAAAGGCGGTCCAGAGGTTTCTGGGGTTCGCCAATTATTATAGGAAGTTCATTCCCCATTTCTCTTCCCTGGTGGCCCCCCTCACTGCATTGACTCGCAAAGGGGCTAATCCTAGTAAATGGTCGTCAGAGGCGGAGCACGCCTTCATTGCGTTGAAGGAGGCCTTCCTATCGGCCACAGTGATTCATCGCTCAGACCCCCAACGTCCCTTCTTCGTGGAGGTGGATGCGTCATCGGTAGGGGCTGGATCTTTTCTCTACCAAAAGGATGGCAAAGGGACTAAACTGTCCTGTGGCTTTTTCTCCAAGGCCTTTAATCCTGCTGAGCGGAATTATTGCATAGGTGATCGGGAGCTACTGGCCATCAAACTGGCTTTAGAGGAGTGGAGACATCTCCTGGAGGGGGCCAGGTTTCCCGTTGTGATCTTCACCGATCACAAGAATCTTTTGTATCTCCAATCTGCTCAGAGGCTTAACGCTCGACAGGCGAGATGGGCTCTTTTCTTTTCTCGTTTTAATTTTGTTTTACACTTTGTGAACGGGGACAAGAATGTCAGAGCGGATGCGCTGTCCCGCTCTTTTGATGCCCATGGTACTGAGCCTGAGGTTCGTCCCATCATTCCTGCAGAAAAGCTTCTACCTGTGAACCCTATTGGTCTGCGCCAGCTGCCTCCGGGTAAGACGTATGTGCCACCCGCTCGCAGAGAAGAGATCCTCTCTTGGGGTCATAACTCTCGTCTGGCTGGACACCTGGGTCCCAAGAGAACGATGGAATTAATTTCTCGGCACTATTGGTGGCCAGGCCTCAGTCGGGATGTTCGGGCTTTTACCCAGGGGTGCACCACCTGTGCCCGTAATAAGCCGGTCCGCCAGAGACCTTCGGGCTTGTTGATGCCGCTGCAAGTCCCTGAGAGTCCCTGGCAGGACATCGCCATGGACTTCGTGACGGGGCTCCCTTCCTCGGAGGGAAATACCGTGGTCTGGATCGTTACTGATCTATTCTCCCACGTATGCCACTTTGTTGCGCTGCCAGGGTTGCCTTCTGCGCCTCACTTGGCGGAATTATTTTTTCGCCACATCTTTCGGTTGCATGGGTTACCGAGGCGAATTATTTCCGACAGAGGTCCTCAGTTTGCAGCTAGGTTTTGGGAGGGAGCTGTGCCATCTACTGGGTGGTTGATGTGGATCTTTCTTCGGCTTTTCACCCTCAAACTAATGGCTTGGCAGAAAGACTCAACCAATCCCTCCAAATTTACTTGGCGACATTTTATTTCCGCAAGGCACGACAACTGGTCTGAGCTGTTGGCCTGGGCAGAATTTGCAGTAAATAATTCTGTGTCCGATGCTGTGGGGAAAACCCCCTTCTTTGTCCAGAATGGACAACACCCCCGCCTTCCTCTTCCTTTGCCCGTCACGGCAGAGATGCCCGCTGTTGCGGATTTTGCCGCACATCTGCGAGATGTCTGGCAACGACCCAGTCCTCCTTGGCTGCTTCCCAAGACCAAAATGAAGCATCATGGTGATTGCAGACGTTCCAGCGGTTCGGAGTTCGCGCCTGGAGATCTGGTCTGGCTTTCCTCAAAATACATTCGGCTCCGAGTGGCGTCTTTGAAATTTGGCGCCCCGTTTTCTCGGTCCCTTTTCGGGTACTGTCCCCGAATTAACTCAGTCACCTATCGTATTAAACTGCCTCTGTCATGGAGAGTCGTAAATTCCTTTCATGTCTCTCTTCTCAAACCTTTACGGCTAAATAGGTTCTCTCCTCCTTTACAAGAGGAGCCTGAAACCGTTGAGGCCGAGTACGAGGTACGGGAGATCCTTGACTCTAGGACTATACGAGGTGTCACATCCTATCTGGTGGACTGGGTGGGATTCGGCCCTGAGAACAGACCTGGGAGCCAGAGGATAATTTGAATGCCCCAGATCTGATTGCGGCCTTTTGGAGGAGGAGGGGGGGCCCTGAAGGGGGGGTACTGTAAGGCGCGGGGCACCGACGCCGTGCACGCGCGCCGCTTGTAGTCTAATTACGACACTGTCGCTTTAAGACACTTTGTTTTAGTTCAGACACAGGAAGTGGTCATAAGCTCCGACCTTGACCGCTGCCTGTGATGTCACTTCCGCCAGGAGGTGATCATGTGCCCATTACTTCGAGGCTACAGATGATGTCACATCCGCACAGTCCTGCACAGGAAGCACCGCCCTGTTAATTGGTTGCTTCACTATAAAACCCCTCAGTATTGGCAGCAGGCGCCGGTGCCTTGTTGTTGCTTTGCTAAGCTAGAGACCCGGTCGCTCTGCTTTGTGACTAGGACCTTGGTTGCACACTAGGTGTAGTCTGTGGTCTAGGCAGGAGTTGTGTTTGTTGGGCTGCAACCTCCTTCGGGAGGCCGCGGAACCCTAGTGTGCGCCAGTGTGTGTGTTTGGAGGCCACATTTGTGTTGGGCTGCAACCTCCTTCCGGGAGGCGCGGAACTCGGCACACGTGGTCCGATTGAGAGCTGGGTATCCTGTGCTGGTCCCAGACTGAGCGCATTGAGTGCTTGTGCGCAGTTGCCTTCCGGGCATTGGGGCTCATCCCCTATCCTCCTTCGGGGAGCTAGTTTATTGAGTGCTAGTGCACACGTGCCCTTCGGGCATTGGGGCTCATCTCCTGTCCTCCTTCGGGAGCTTGCCTTTCTGGCTGCTTGGTTTCCTAGGTTGCCCTGCTCGGGTGACTCAGATCTGAGTCCAGTGATCCCCGTGCTCTTCTCAGGCAGAGTCACTTCTTTATTTAAAAAGGGCTCCTTGGCCTAACACCCCATGCTGTGTCAGTGTAAAATTTTATGTGCTTCACCTGCTCCTGAGTGTAACTTACTCTGGGTCACGCCATGCTTATCAGTGTTAAAATTGATGTGCTTCACTGCTACCTGAGGTAACTTGGTCACCCTGGGTTCCCGCCATGCTGTGTCAGTTAAAATTTTATGTGCTTCACCTGCTACCTGAGTAACTTGTCACTCTGGTTCACCGCCATGCTGTCAGTGTTAAAATTTTATGTGCTTCACCTGCTACTGAGTGTAACTGTCCTCTGGTTCACCGCCATTGCTGCATGCGTACAGGTAAATTTATGTGCTTCACCTGCTACCTGAGTGAACTTGGTCACTCTGGGTTCACCGCCATGCTGTATCAGTGT